>MU966678.1:22995-54464 GCA_036418165.1 Cooperia oncophora
TCCTGTTTTATTTTCTATGGAACGGTGTAATACTGTAATGGTGATTGCGGGAGGACCTTCGTGTATATGCATTTTGGTGCGGTGCTTCGAGAGACTGTTATCCGGGTATGAAGCTGGATTGTTTAGGGCCCTGCGGTGTTCATCTAATCGTTTGAAGAGTGGCCTCTTTGTCTCTCCGATATACTTTTGCCCGCATCCCTGGCATTCTATCAAATATACCGTTCCTCGGAGTTGGCATATTTTTCTATCATTACAGTATGTGCAGTTCCTCGTCCACATTTTTCTTCATAAGGCCTGGAGTACGTTAGTAGTCTTTTTAGATTTGGCGGTGGACGAAATATGAGCTGTATGGGGAGTGGTGAGCTTTTGACTATACTGTTAACTTTCAGTGCCGTACTCTCATTGAGATATGGCATTACCAAAGGAATGCCATCTGGTGTCGAGTACGGTCTCCATGTGTAAATACGTGTATTGACGTATCCATTCTCCCCGAGAATTCGGTCCACCATTGTATCTATTCGTTGCGACCGCTGCGTACATGTTCTTTCTTTTGTCTTGATCAAATTGCGAACTACGTTCGCTTTCATATATGAGGGGTGGCAACTTCTGGCGTGCAGTAATATATTCTTCGACGCCGGTTTCTTATACCAGTACAGCTGTTTGACACCGTTTTCAATCTTGACCCTGGTGTTTAGAAATGGGACAAATCCGTCCTCATCTGGGTTCTCCACAGTAAACTTGATGTCTGGATCCTGTGAGTTGAGGTTGAGAAGCGTATCTTCCAACTCCCCCGATGAGGAACCAATAACGAAAACGTCATCGATGTACCTTTTGTAAAATAATATCCCTGATGTTAGCGACCGGCGTTCTATGCGGTCCAGAAAAAGGATGGCTAGTAAGGGCGCGATTCGTAACCCCATGGCTAGCCCCCGATGTTGCTTGTAGAACCTTCCGTCGAACTGAAATATGTTACACTCCAACGTTGCCTTGAACAATTTCCGCAGGTCTTCTTCTTCCAGGCCAAAAACGAAGATTTCCCTTCTATGCTGGCTCCATAAGTCTATTAGAGCATCAATTGCGTCCCAGGTGTTGACGTTCGTATACAAGGATACTGCATCAAAACTAGCATAGCTAGCGGTTGCTGGGATATGGCATTGTTCCAACGAAGCCATGAAGTCCCCTGTATTGACCAAATGCGATGATACGTGGCTTAGAAGAGGGGAGAATAATTTGACAAGGAGCCAGCTGATTCTGTCCGATGGTCCACCACAAGAGGAAATTATGGGTCGGGTCTTTACGTCTTGCACGGTGAGATGATCCAAAGTAGCTGTCGTAAATTTATGCGTTTTGACTAAAGAATAATAAGTAGGAACACTTGGGGAAGACAGGATGAATCGTTTGACTGTTTCTTTATCCAACCTTTTACCCAACACCGTTTTGATGGTCATTTCGAGTTGTTTAACAGCAGTCATGAATGATTGTAAGGATGAGTCCGTGTAGGTGTTGCGGTCCTCTAGGCTGCGACGCGACACTGCTTTATCCATGTCTTGGGTCATTACAACGAAGTCCCCACTCTTATCTCCTATGCTATAACGTAGCACTCTTTTTTTTGTGAAAAGAGTGCTACGTTATAGCATAGGAGATAAGAGTGGGGACTTCGTTGTAATGACCCAAGACATGGATAAAGCAGTGTCGCGTCGCAGCCTAGAGGACCGCAACACCTACACGGACTCATCCTTACAATCATTCATGACTGCTGTTAAACAACTCGAAATGACCATCAAAACGGTGTTGGGTAAAAGGTTGGATAAAGAAACAGTCAAACGATTCATCCTGTCTTCCCCAAGTGTTCCTACTTATTATTCTTTAGTCAAAACGCATAAATTTACGACAGCTACTTTGGATCATCTCACCGTGCAAGACGTAAAGACCCGACCCATAATTTCCTCTTGTGGTGGACCATCGGACAGAATCAGCTGGCTCCTTGTCAAATTATTCTCCCCTCTTCTAAGCCACGTATCATCGCATTTGGTCAATACAGGGGACTTCATGGCTTCGTTGGAACAATGCCATATCCCAGCAACCGCTAGCTATGCTAGTTTTGATGCAGTATCCTTGTATACGAACGTCAACACCTGGGACGCAATTGATGCTCTAATAGACTTATGGAGCCAGCATAGAAGGGAAATCTTCGTTTTTGGCCTGGAAGAAGAAGACCTGCGGAAATTGTTCAAGGCAACGTTGGAGTGTAACATATTTCAGTTCGACGGAAGGTTCTACAAGCAACATCGGGGGCTAGCCATGGGGTTACGAATCGCGCCCTTACTAGCCATCCTTTTTCTGGACCGCATAGAACGCCGGTCGCTAACATCAGGGATATTATTTTACAAAAGGTACATCGATGACGTTTTCGTTATTGGTTCCTCATCGGGGGAGTTGGAAGATACGCTTCTAAACCTCAACTCACAGGATCCAGACATCAAGTTTACTGTGGAGAACCCAGATGAGGACGGATTTGTCCCATTTCTAAACACCAGGGTCAAGATTGAAAACGGTGTCAAACAGCTGTACTGGTATAAGAAACCGGCGTCGAAGAATATATTACTGCACGCCAGAAGTTGCCACCCCTCATATATGAAAGCGAACGTAGTTCGCAATTTAATCAAGACAAAAGAAAGAACATGTACGCAGCGGTCGCAACGAATAGATACGACGGTGGACCGAATTCTTGGGGAGAATGGATACGTCAATACACGTATTCATACATGGAGACCGTACTCGACACCAGATGGCATTCCTTTGGTAATGCCATATCTAAATGAGAGTACGGCACTGAAAGTTAACAGTATAGTCAAAAGCTCACCACTCCCCATACAGCTCATATTTCGTCCACCGCCAAATCTAAAAAGACTACTAACGTACTCCAGGCCTTATGAAGAAAAATGCGGACGAGGGAACTGCACTTACTGTAATGATAGAAAAATATGCCAACTCCGAGGAACGGTATATTTGATAGAATGCCAGGGATGCGGGCAAAAATATATCGGAGAGATGAACACCGCAGGGCCCTAAACAATCCAGCTTCATACCCGGATAACAGTCTCTCGAAGCACCGCACCACCATGCATATACACGAAGGTCCTCCGGCAATCACCATTACAGTATTACACCGTTCCATAGAAAATACAGTGGAAAGAAAACTATTAGAAGCACTGGAAATAAAAAGGCTCTCTCCGGAAATGAATAGTAGGGATGAGCTACGTGACGCGCTGCAGTTGATTCACTGACTACGTGATAATGGTTGAGCGGTCAGTGATATCATATGCAGAGCGCTCACCAGTCATCCTCACTATTTAAGGGAGGATGACGGGTAGGGTCGCAGTCAACACTAGAAGTCGCACTTTTGCAAGGAGCGGCGGAGGCTATATTGGAGGCAGAAGACCAGGTCAGAGTCCAGTTCGGGCACCACTGAAGACAAGATCCGGGATTCGGGTTGCAGACGACTAACTATAGTATTTCAGATCGCTGAGGAAGGTGCTAGGCACCGAAATATTCGAAGGAAGTATTAGAAACAAAAATTTTTGCAAGAACTTTTGGATTCTTTTGAGTCTTTTGAGTTTTTTGCAATAAATTTTTTGGCGCCTCTTTCACGTGTTTCATGTTCAGATTACAATGAGGCTCCGGGACAGCACCATATTACGATATTACGAATTTCTGGATTGATAAATCAAAAATAATCTTTTGTTTGACTTTGTAATGATGACTCGTTAAAGCACTGTGCACATCACTTGTCGAAGGCACTTGCCTTTCGTGAAGAACGAAAAATTTAGCGGTCGAAAAGGTTCCGACGGTAACAGTAGCGAAATAAGAATGAGGGCTCTGAAGCTTTACTGAAGCAATCTTCACATATTCTTTATCACTCAACGCATTCATTCAGTGAACCCCACCACCTATCCTTACCCTTCACTACGTGAGCCGTGGTCATCACAACGTAGTGGTAATGTGTATAAAAAATCGAAACGATTACTGACACACTGACTGTTGCGAGCCTTTGCTGATTATTATATCCCCTCAATGACAATCACGACTGTTCCCGCTGCGCCTAGAGCACTATCATAGCCTACCATATAAGCAGTTACGTGCTGGTAGATTCGTGCCACATAAAGGCACCAGCACTGAATTGCTCATCTGCTACCACATAAGCACTCAAGTGCTGGTGCCTTTATGTTGCATCAATCTACCAGCGGTTGAACAATAAAACGCATCGAAAAAAATACGGAAGATCACGAAAATAAACGACAAAGGAAAAGACGCGAGAGTGATCAAGTATAAATGTGAATATCAAAGAAATGATATCATTCCTAAAAAATAAGGATTCAGAAGATGGAATAAGGTGCTACAAAAGATACAAAGAGATAACGCCTGGATCAGCACTCGAATACTGATTGTTCGCGGCCAGGCATCCAAAATTGTAGTTAGAGCATGCGTTGTGCTGTCTTATTGGAGAAAGCTAGTTTACGGTCCAAGCGCGCGAGTACCCTTGGCTTGGTCACATATAACGTGGATCGTGGAGCTTCTGGAAACTTTAAAGTGGGGCTATGAAGCCCTACGGTGACACTTATTACCTAACTTTAAGATACTTTAAAGGCAGCGCCATGCGTTCAAATTTGATGAGTATGCGGCTCAGGTAGTAATAGCAAGGTAGCAAGAAACCTATTAGTGAAGAAAAATCAAAAAGAAAACATGCAAAATGCCCTATAAGGAGTTTCATACCGAATAGCGGTTGTACGTGCTTAAGGCGAAGAGAAGGAGTGGTTGCACGAGTTCTCACTTGTTGATTTCAGCTGTTTCCCCTTATCACCTCACTCTCACCACACGACGTGGAGAGAAGCAGCAATGGAACAACCGCACCATCAGGCAACCATTAGAAATGAAGTTGGGCGTCGTGGTCGCCAGGTGGGCGGGGCGGTCGACTCTTTACTAGCGATAGGCGCTATCCTCTCGCCTTTGTGAGATGCAAAACTAGTACATACTGCATCCTTATGGGGAGGGCTATGATATCCAGAAAGGGCGTAGGAACATCAAGTGAGCGTGAATGAGTGGGCGCTGCCTTTGAAACCTTCCTTTCTGATGAACTTATCTCTCTGAGACCCCTGTCTGTATTTCGGGGTCATCTATGAGTCCTTCATTAGTTACGACGATCTTATAGGAGGACATTTGTAGAACAAAATCTACCTCAATCCTGTACATCTCCAAAACTTCCTTACTGGGATTATATTTTTTTCCTAGGCCTGCTATCTTGCAAATACTCTGCTGTGACATCATTGTCACCCCCCTACGCAATACCATCTCCCAGACTTGACATGGCATGTCTCCAAAACACAAATTTCCGCCAAGCGCATCAGCAAGTATTTCATTTGGCGCCAATTGCTATCACCTCTGCAATGGGCGGTGCAAACGACTCCCATGCAGATGTGTTGGGAAGGTGTAACCTTTTAATGGGGTTTCCTCGGTGCGAGCAGTTGCGCTGTGATCAGCAATGTGAGAACGTGTACCATCAGATGTCTATTTATTTGTGCTGTGGTTGGTAACTTCTTGCCACCAACCAGCGATGCTCAATTCTACCTCCTCTTCCTGGTGCTTTTTTTTACTTCGATTATCATTGATGAGAAAAGATGACTTTCAGAAAAGGAAACCAAAGGGTTCATTATGAAGTATAGATAGGTTAGCTTTCTATCGTTGTGTGACGGTTTTTTGCCATTTCATCAAGGCTTTTTCCTGATTTGCGAATATCAGGCATACAAGAAATTTCTGAGGAAACACGGAAGAGAGAAGCGGATCAGAGGACTGGAAAAGTATAACAACGAGCAAATGTTCTTCATTGGATACGCCACGGTAATTCATAATGGATAAGGTCTTCGATTGGACGTCTCACAGTGTTGTACTTTTGTAGAGCTGGTGTGGTCATTCAACGCAAGATGCACTTATACACCAGGTTCTTACCGATGAACATTCTCCAGAACGATACCGGTAAGCATTTTTGACTGCTGAACTACTCCGACCAATCAGGAAGTATCACTGGTTGAAGTGGCCATTTTCTATGAGTGTACACTGTTCACTGCCAAACGTGCACCGAGCGTGGTGGGAAACTTTTATTGGCCCAATGCTCCAACTTTCTTGTCTCCGTCAGAGGCCTGGGAATGATGCAACAACCCAATACTTGCAAACGACCCAACGAAGGCTACTTCGTACAGGGCTATCCTTAAGGCTATCCAACATGCGTAGGAGTAGGATTAGTAAAGAAAAAGAGTCTCACTTGAGTCACATTGTGTCGCATAGGTCAAGCCGCATTGGACACTAACGACAGGAATTCATCTGTAATTGACGAACACTCCATTTGGCTGTCCATTGGTTTCTTCGCGGAAATCCAAAATGATTTTAGCACTTTCCCAGGTGACACTCCCGATTCGTACCCTAATGTAGCACACTTCACATCGAAGTCATTTCGTGTTTACAAAGCCACTTCAACGTCGCACCATCCCCCTACTCGCTGTTTCTTTACGCGCGTCTCTCATTCTTCCTGTTTTTCCTATGTACAAACTGTTACAAGCTCTGCATTCGCTGATAAAATACTCCAGTTTTTTTCACAATCTCCTGTCCTTCCATCTGGCGGGGGGAATAGCGCAGTCTGGGGTGATGCACTGCCTATCGTGCAGTTTCTGAAACAAGTTGGTGCTTGATGTTGCTGTCGGAAAGCCAACACCGAGATAGAATCTTCCTATGAATTCTCTTTCTGCGAGGAATAGAGACATTTCCCTCAACGTGGCGCATATCGTGCACTTAAATTAGAAGTTCAGCGATGTGCTCGTACCGCGTAACCACCTCTCTTCAGCAATTTCGTAAACACAGATCTTGATTCTGGTCGTTCTTTGTCGGCTGTACACATCCTAGTTGCTGTCACGAAAATATTACCTGATGACTGCACGTTTCACTGCAGCAGGATGCGGTGACATCGCGTGAATCGAGACACTTTTACAGCCAGGTTCGCTTTCTCTACTTTTTGCTCTTACCACTTTACGTTACGTTAGCAATTTTCTCGTGTCTGACGCACGTAGATAACTGCTATGTATGTGTGGCTTGTGTCAGCACGTACACCAAGCAAGAAGAGGTCAGCTACGCGCATAGCCGAATCCCTAGCTGGTCTTCTCACCACGCATAGGTTGAGCAACACAACGAGACCGACTTTGACGAACACGTCGCACGTTGCGGAAGTTTGCATGGTTTACAAGCTTATCTATGGGTATCAAAAGTCAAATCCTTTCAATTTGTCTGAAATCCAGCACTTATGGACCAGAGGTGGGCAAGCTACAGTTTTTTTAGCCTGAACGAGAACCAGAGTGGGAGCCGCTAGCTTCTCATTCAGAGCCCTGAGAACAAATAAGAATGTCACAAAGAATACAGCTGCTCAAAATACAGCTGCTCCCAATCTTTACGACAAGTCCAAGAGGATTGTATCCGCACGGCTACTTAGTCATGGAGTGTCATGAAACGTCCCAGCTAATTGAGATTGATTCCTGAATTTCCTAATTTCCAGTCAAGTTCAATTGAATAGTCTAGCTCTGGATTGCCGCTAGGCTTGAATCGCATCACTTCACTTTGTTGAGTTATATAATTTCGCTTAAATACTCAGTATACTGAGCAACGCTGTATTCCGAGTGTTGATGTGTCGTTCGTCTTCTTTCTGCTTTTGATGAGCTCTCTTTTTAGGGTCTTTGTTTTTTCTAATCTCTCACTTTCGCTTTGTGCAGAGAAATATACAGAACATAACAATGAACAAGAAACGAGCGTCTGTCAATGACAAATCAAGTTCTTTCGCTCGTATCAGAAACCTGCAACCTTTGTATGTGCAAACTACATGATAGTTCTGTGCAATGTGACAATTTCGACATGCGCGACACGATGGCATTGAAGTGAGACACGAGATTTGTTTTCTCTTACTAATACCGTGGGACTTGCGGTGAATTTTTTTGCACTGTTTACAGTTGTTTACGGGTAGTTAAGAAACGTTCGGGACAGGAATCCGGGAACGCTAGAGAAGGAGGGCGTTTGGTAGGTAACAAATTAAAATCTCAGAACTATTTTCAGTCCTCTTAAGCGGACGAGAAGCTCGAAAAGTTTGGCTAATGAAATTGTCATCTAGCAACCTCGTTTGTACGCTTTCAACATCATGTCAAGGCTATAACAAGGGGAAGCGTGGGAATTATTAAACCCCATGCTCGTCAAAGCTCTTGGAGTCCAAGTAGACGAGGCTCAGGTCAAAGGAATCGGAGAGGAAAGGCACGTAGCCTAGTGTCCTTCATACCCTTCGATAAGCTCCTCATGTTTTTGGAAGCACCCCAAACCGCTCGCTTTTTTTTCTGCAGCGCTATTGTTCTAGGTCGTCCGTCATGCTGATTTCCCCCACCCTGGTACAGTCCTCATCATTGCGGACCGGTGGGGCGTGGCAGTGCGGCTGCGTTTGGTGCGGTTTGGCAAAGTCGTTCTGCACCAGTTTTTGAAGCGGGCAAGTGCATTACTGTATTATATCCTTCGTATTACTCGTTTTCTACCACTTTTTGTCGCATACGCGTTGCAACAAAAAAGGCTGAGAACGGCTTCAACAGTGTGCGCACTCCTTCTGGCTGACACGCCCCACCGGTCCGCAATGATGAGGACTGTACACTTAGGTGAAGCATTCATAGATTTCGTCCGTTGAGCAAGAATAGGACAGCAGAAACCAATCCCTTCCTCATATACATCGTTTTCTTCGAATTTATCTGCAGATTCACGCGCGCCGAAATCAAGCAGCCTGCGCTCAGTTTACTCGATGTTCGAGAACTATGTATTCAGCGAGGCCGTGACGATGTAGTTGTCGGCAGTCGGTCCTTACTCCCATTTCTTCCCACTTCCGCTGACGCATCGCGCTTTCGAGAAGGTGTTGAAAAGTTTGGGCGAGGAGTGTTGTCCTGCCGAACCTCCCCCTCTACGCTAGTGATGTCCAAACGTAGAGTGGTTGAATCCCCTTGTAGAGTTACTCCAGAGCTGAGGAGGAATCCTCATGTTGAGCCGGGAGAAATAGGTTTCCCAAGGCTCTCTCGGCTTTTGTCCCGACAGAGATGACGAACTTCAGAGATGAGGGAATCTCGTGTTTTCGCTATACCTTGTTACTGTCTGGATGTGGTCGACTTGTTGATCCTCTCCGAAACCCTGCTTGCTCGTATGGCCATACATCTTGTGTTCTGCCAATATGTATAGGATGGTTCATGTGAAATATTTGTGGGCCACAGGCCGCAGGCAGATTGGTCAATACCTGTCAATGTCGTGAAAGTCTTCCTACTAATAGCAGCACGGTTCTGCTGGTTTCCGTGAGCATTGCGCCATCCTTTCCGACAGGTAGCGCGTGAAGTGTTGGACCAGAGTTTCAACAAGGACTATTGGAAAGTTCTTTGGACATTCGCGTATGCTGTGTGAACCAGGTGTCATGCAACTCTCACATGGCCTGCTTCCGTAGACGCTGCTGCTCTTCTCTCCTTGAGGAATTTTTAATTGCTTCTCAGCATAGGTTCGCAAAAGCGGACGTCGGCGGGAAGTTGATTGTGGTTCTGCGGCTCCACTTTGACGAATCAGCTCGGGATTTTCATTTGAGTAGAGGCAAAACAGGAAATCATATAACACTCTTCGTCAATAAAGGTCATTCTGGTATGAGAAGAATAATCGGTGGAAGCTGACAGGCGAGCTCCCATGGTTTCTCTACCAAACTAATCTGCGAAAAACTTCCTATCATCTGATTTCGGCTACAAGTACAGCCCGAATAATTACTTGAGTAATCTGAGCTCCGCGTGCGTTTAAGTTCAATTAGCCCATCAATATAATCCACAACAACTTACTTCGGCAAAACTATCATCTTTTGACAATATTCTGGAGTCAGAAATCACTACTCACTAGTCAAACCCCTAAAAAATATATTCAAAGGCTGCGACTCCGCTGTGTGAACGAAGCTGAAGATTGCATCGCTGTAAGATTTCCTGGTGTCACGTGTGATATTGCACTAATGTATGTGCAATTGGAGATTCGAGAGAAAAAAACACTCTCCCTATGATCGTCTTGAACTCCATGTGGGTTTTCTGTGAGCAAAGCTAACCACAATTTGGTCTGCTGGCTCTTAAGATTGGCATAATAGAAGTGAAGTCATGGATAAGCTGCGGTTCTCAACGGGCTCACCCATCGCACGACGTCGCTTTTGCAAAAAGTGGAGACAGTGTTGGATGCATTCTCGACTTATATCGCGATTCAAAATTTCGGAAGCGAAAGAACCCAAAGTTCTTTGATAATTTAATCAGAACACTCGATATCCCTGGAGAAGGTTATTGCATTTGGATACTGAGACATTCTCATGTGGTTTGTTTCTCAGTGTTGCGTTCTCTGTATGACGGAAAGGGCAATTTACAGTTATACAATGCTATATGCGAATAGTAATGGGGAAAAGGCTTGACGTCACCGTGCGTAAGGTGTTTACGTACTACAGCTCCAATTTTATTGGTATTTGGTTTCATTGTTCGATGAATGTTAGTTTTTCAGGGTTAATCAGGTTGTCGCCAATCAACCAGAGTTTGCTGCTGCCTTCAAATGCGCGATCGGTACTCCGATGAATCCTACTAAACGTTGTGCTGTTTGGTAATTGGAATCATAGAAATGCACTATGTTCCAGGGCATGTCATAAAAATATTTTGACTGTGAATTTCTTTATTGCTTGGCTATTTCTAGATTCCACTTTTTGCTACAGTCGAGTAGTGCATTTCTTGATGTGATTGAATATTTTTCTGTGAATGGGAATGAGATAAACTCTTGCGTTGCCGTCCATTGCGCTGAATAATTGTTACGGACTTTACTGTGAAGTGTCCTACGTTAATAACACTGAATTTCGCTCCAATGAAAGTGCAGAACAGACTTCTTAAGACTGTTGAAATCAATTTTGGACGAGTTTCCCGTGGCATCTTGCCAATAACCGCTACCGAAGGTACGGCTGCATATGTGTACTCATATATCCATGCAGCATCACGGCCGCTTCATACCAATCCCTTCGCTTCATAATTTGCTTAGCAAATGAATCAATACGAGCGTCAGGAACGGTCGTCCATTTGTGGGCGGGCGGGCGTGGCGGGCGTTTGGGTCGGTATGTTGTGGCTTGATAGGGCCCTTATAAGGGCACCTCCCTTGGAAAAGGCATTATGCAGCGCCTGCTCAGGGTCGCGGAATTCCGTCGCCAGGTGTTTATAATCCTACTCGTCTTTAGGGATTCATCGCGGCAACTGCCTTTAAACATTTAACTGCGAGAACCAGAAATTTTTATACCTTCATCCAGCATTCTCACCCTACTTATACGGACACACTAGACCCCGCTCCTTATCACGACCACATTCCGGGGCATTCTGTGCTGACATTTTTCAACTTTTGCACAATTCAAGCTGCAAGAAGGTCGGCCAACTATGGAAAGCTGCGCCAAAAAAATGGCCCCCATTTCCATGAGATGTCCCAGGTTAGCAAGCTAGAATCTCCTGGCACATGAAGTGAACAGACAAGTTCTAAGGATTAGCCATAATTGGTACGCGCACCTAATTAAGAGATGTCTGGCACCTGGCAGCAGACAGCTTTAATGAGGTGCGAAGACTTGGTGTCTATCTGCGAGATGACCTCATTAAGGAGAGAGGGCTCAGAGGTCATCCTGTCATCCACATTTCTTCACAACGAAAGCAGAAAGATCAATAATTTGAGAAACAATATTAATGAACATTGAAATAACCTTTCATAGAAAAATATACTTATTTGCTTATTGTTATAGAGGCTAAAAAACTCATTCTTCCCACCGATACCGGTAAGCATTTTTGACTGCTGAACTACTCCGACCAATCAGGAAGTATCACTGGTTGAGGTGAGCATTTTCTATGAGTGTACACTCTTTACTGCCGAACGTGCACTTGTTTATGCCAAAAAAGTTTCGTAGATGAAAACTTTGTATTGGCCCGAAATTTCGACCTCTTCGTCAGAGGCCTAGAAATGGTGCAAAGCTTTCGATTTCTCATCGAAACCAAACACCTGCCCCACTCTAGAGTATCCGACGTCGTGTCCCAAAAGTTTCTGAAGAACTCGATGGTTGCAAACGACTCAGCGAAGGCTCTTCTGGACTTGGCTCATCCACGCGTAGGACTAGGATTAATAAAGACAAAAGAGTCTCACTCAAGTCACATCGTGTCGCATAAGTCAAAGTTTCTTCATTTCACGACAGGAATTCATTTGTAATCGACGAAGGCTCTTCTCTGCTGCTCATTTTTGAATTCTTCGCGGGAATCATCTCAAAAGACTCCCACACTTTCCTAGGTGATATTTTCCGATTTGCACCCCAATATAGTACACTTCACATTGAAGTCTTTTCCGTTATGCCCTGCAGTCTTTCCATATGGGGGAATAGCGCAGTCCGGGATGATGCACTGCCTTTCGGTCTGCTCACAGTCTGCTAAAACAAATGGTGCTTGATGTTGCAGTTGGTAATATACACCACGATACATCTTCCTGTAAGTGTGCTCACACTACAGTGGCATATCTCAATGCTGATTTCATCAGAAATAGAAGTAACGCACAAGGGTATTTCCCTCGACGTGGCGCATATCAGGCTTAAATTCGATGTTCCGCGATTTGCTCGTACCGCGTTACCGCCTCCCTTTACCAATTTTCTAACCAGAAGTCTTGATTCAGTCGCTCTTCATAGGCTGTACACATCCTAGTTGCTGTGGCGACCACGCTCGTAATAACTGAGTGTTTCATTGCAGCAGGATGTGGAGACATCGCGTGAATCAAGATACCTTCATGGCTGGTTTGCTTTTTCTGTTTTTTTTTCCTCTAACCACTTTACGTTGA
Source organism: Cooperia oncophora (assembly GCA_036418165.1). Lineage (NCBI taxonomy): Eukaryota > Metazoa > Nematoda > Chromadorea > Rhabditida > Trichostrongylidae > Cooperia > Cooperia oncophora. Next base: position 35,947 of record MU966678.1, read on the forward strand.
CAATTTTCTCGGGGGAGCCGTACGTACTGGAGTAACTTGGTAGCCTGAATGTAGGACTTGTGGCAACATATACATCAGGGAAAAAAGAAGGGATCAGCTACGAGCATTGACGAATCCCTGGCTCTTATCCCTGGCCCGTATTCTTACCACTACCCTTGGCGCGCATAAGGTTGAGCAAGGCTAGAGCGACTTTGATGCTAAGTGCGCTATACTGGCGTACGAGACGAATCTCTTCAAGGAAAGTTCAGGGAAAGACTTGAATTTTCGTGAGAAAAGCAAGAATGAAAATTGGCAGCTTCCTCTAGCCCCGCATGAAAAGCTATGCAAGAAATTTCCATCGAAATCAAGAGCCATTCCTCACCCGCACACAATATTCATTGCCGTTTCTTCGGTCAGCTCTGTTAGGGACCTTGGATTCCGTTATTCCAACACTCTGGATTTTTTTCGAACATTTAAAAAAAATCGATGTAGCCCGTGGGGACGGTTCACATTTTCAACGGCCTGTCCCCCGCAAACAAGTCAGTTCTGCTTCATGCTTCAGGCATACAAAACATACATTCGTCCTTTTGTGGAGACGGGAGCTGCTGTGTTCTTTCTCCACTTCTAAATGTGATGTTTCGCCCTCTGAAAAGAGGCTAACTTTACTCGCCAAACTATTTTGCGATACAGGAACTTCTTGTATTCGAGGGTCCCCAAAGCTTTACATAGGCACAGGGACTTTCAACTTTCCGCGCTCGCAACACGTCGCACTGTTGCGGATGTTTGCATGGTTTACGAGCTTATGCTTGGCTGTAAAGAGTCAAAAGCCCTCAATTTATTTGAAAATCAACAATCATGGGCCAGAGGTGTGCAAGCTACAATTTTCTCAGCTTCAACAAGAAGCAGCGTAATAGCCGCTAGCATCTTTCAGGGCCGCGAGTACATACAAGAAGTTCCCAAAGAGTATAACTTTCTCCAATCTCACTCTTCACAGCTTCAGAGGATTGTAGCTGCACGGCTACTCAGTATTGAAACGTCATGAAACTTCCTAGGTATTTGAGACTGACTTCTGAATTTTCTGATTTTCACTCAAGTTTGATTGAATAGTCTAGTTTTGGACCGCTACTGAGCTTGAACCGCATCATTTTACTTTATTGAGTTTGATATCGCTTCGATCAGATTCTTCATAAACTGAGCGAGGCTGTTTTTTGATGTGTAGCTCGTCTTCTTTCTGCTCCTGATGAGTTCTCGTTTGTCGGTCTTTGTTTTGTTCTACTCTCTCACGTTTGCTTTGCAGAGTAATAAAAGCATAACAAAGAACAATGGAAACGAGCGTTTGCCAATGACAAATCAATTGCTCGTATCAGAGTGCAACTTACATGACGGCTACGACAATTATGCTTATGCGACACGATGGCACTGGGGTGAGACTCGAGACCCATCCGCTCTAGCTAACACCTTGAGACCCGGTGAATTTTTTGCAATCGTTTACGGGTTGTTCAGAGGCGTTCAGACAGGAGCTCGGAAAAGATAGAGGAGGAGGGCGTTTGGTCGAGTAGGTAGAAGAAATTGAAAGTTCCGAGTCATTTTCAGTCTCTGAAGAAGGCGAAAATGTCGAAAAGTGGGGGTAATAGAATTGTTTCATCTAACCACCTCTTTGTACGAGTTCGACATCATGCCAATTTATAACAAGAGGCAAGCGTGGGAATCATTGGCTAACCGCATGCTCATCCTGCTTTCGTAGAGTCCAAGTCTCTGAGGCGTAAGTCAAAGCAGGAAGGACCAGCAGAATCGGAGAGGTGGGCACGGTAGCCTGGTGTTCTTCGCATGTTTCATTAATTCCTTAATGTTTTGGGAACACTTCAAGGCGCTCGCTTCTTTCTGCACCACTCTTGTCCTGAGTCGTCTGTCATGCTGATTTCCCGACCCAGGTACACATAGCCAAAGCATTCATGGATGTTCCTTCCCCTGAGCGAGGGTCAGCTGAAGCCGATCTGTCCCTCAAGGACATCGTACTCGTTAAATGTATCTGCAGATTCACGCGCACACATCAGGCAGTATGCGCTCAGTTTGCTCGATGTATGGAAACGATATCCTCTGCAAAGTCGTGACGACGTAGTTGCCGACACTCGATCTTCACTCCCGTTTCGTCCCACTCCGCCTGACGCATCGCGTTATCGAGAGGGCTTCGAAGCGTTTGGGTGAGAAGTGTCGTCCTGCCGAGGCTTTCTCTTTACTCTGGGTGATGACCAATCGTTGAATCATGAAATTTCCTTGTAAAGTTGCTCCAGAGTTGAGGAAGAATCCTCATGTTTCTCGGAATTAGGTTGCAATTAGGTCGCATAAGGCTCCCTCCACTTCTGCCTCGATAGAGATGATGAACGTCAGCCATGAGGGCATCTTGTTTTTTTGCGGTACCTTGTACTGTCTGGATGTGGTAGATCTCGAAATTCTCTCCGAAACCCTGCTTGCTCGCATGGCCATACATCATCCGATGTTCTTCCAGTTATGTGTGGGATGGCTACAAGCAGCTGGTCCTGCTGGTTTTCGGTAAGCAGTGTGTCTTAAAGCCCGATAGGAAGCGCGTGACCAGCCGGAATTTCAGCGAGAACTAATGACATTCTTCAGACATTTGCGCCTGCTGTACGGTCATGCAACTCTCATACGCCCTGCTCCCGTCGATGCTACTGCTCTTCTCTCCTTCATCGCTTCTCAGCATAGCTTCGCAAGCTCGGACATCGGCGGGTAGTTGATTATTGCTCCACATTTGCAATGGTCCTCCAAATCCCTCACTGGCTGTTTATAGAATGGATTCCTGAAATCGATATATCCGTACACTAAGTTTCCTTTGGTGTGGAAGGCTTGTGCTCATTTCATTCAAACATGGTCTAGAATGAGTAATGTGTGAGATATTTCAGTCTGAGAAAACAATCATCTTGTCCGTTGGATGAAGTTATTTACAATTGTCTCATTGTCAGAACGAAAACATTCCAGTAAATAAGTGGTCTCCTTAAAGTTCAGCTGAAGTATGTTGCAGCGCCTCAACCATCTCAGGGATCTGGAGTATGCAGAGCAAAAAAACTAACTCCAGTATTACCGGCAGGATACCGTAACGGAAAACGGCGCCCTTGAATTGTAAGTCTGCCGTAGGTGCGTTGAAATATCCGCACTGACCTTGAGACAACGCCGATAATCTCCTTTGTCTGGGTGGGAGACTGGCGTCTCGAATGTCGCCGTAAAGATTACGGTGTAAGTACGAGCCTGGCCTATCTTCCTGTTACCACTGCTTCGAGCTCTCTGGCGGTGCTGCGCGCTTGGTGCTAAACAGGGGTGGGAAGTAGGAACGGTTATTCGTTTGAGTTACATTTAATTGAGGTGGTACTACGCGCGACTTATTGGCCTTATTTCCTCAGAAGGTATAATAGGTGGTAGTTGTATGTATTTGGTCGCCCTCTGTTGCCAGTTTTTGAGCACTGTTCACTGCCAGTTTTTGAACACTCCGTGGATGCCATCGCTTTACAAAGCAGGTCGGCGCGACGCAAAGTTGGACATCATCTAAATTCTGACTTGGGCTCGAATCGAGGTTTTTTCGGCCTTATAACGGTTAAGTGCGGGAGACAACTAGCAGTGAGTAGCTGTTAGAAAAAGCAACGTCTGGGCTACTTCTCTGCGAGGGAATAGCCTATAGCATGAGGTCTGGCACGACTTTTTTTGAACGGATTGGGCTGCAACATTACGTCGAAGACGGACTTCGTGGACGGATTTTTCCCCCTGGTCCTTCGCTTCAGATCTCGTAGCTGCCTTGCGTAGGAATTGATCGAGGAAACCGCTTCTTCGTCCAACAGTTTCCCTACCCACAACTCCATCAGGCTGAGTTCACAGGCACACCCGAACCTAACCTCGTCATTCAAATAGGGTCTCGACCTGAAGTTTCAGCGTCGTAAAATATTGTCTGATATTGTAGGGGCATCACCGTTATGGTGGATCCACTATTTCGGCATTGACAGCTGTCACGCTGGCGCCAGGTGGTCGAAGAAAGAAGAGGAAGCGCTTGAAGGTGTCGGTGCCTATGATAGCGGATAACATTGTTGTCCTCAAGGCACAATAAGGAGGAGCAGGAGACAAGCCAGTGATACCGATAGGAAGACCATTCCCTGAAGTATAGCTGCTTATATTACCTCTTCAAGTGATGGCGGTGTTTTGGGTTTAAAAAGTATGACAATAGTTTCCCGTCAAATTAACGCGACTTTCCAACCTGGGAATCATTTCATTTTCACGAAAACTGGTTACAGTTAGTGAGATCATCCTCTGAAGTTGAACAACCATTCACTGTGGAAACTAGATAGCCAAATTTGGCATGGGAACAGTTCCGTGTCACGCCATCAATACATGGCAATAATTGTGCATAAACTTGCCATCAAAAGCGTTGTCCAAGTGTATTTGGTACTGTCAGTCACGATCCTAACCCTGAAGTTTCGTGTTACACCTAAAGAGGATGGTCGTTGTTCGCGCCGCGCTTTTTCCAAATGGCTCTTCGCATTTTGCAAGGGTTTGCCATAGACCACAGAAGTGGGGTTCATTTTCGCTGAGCGGCCCAGGAACGCCAAGAAAGGAGTGAAAAGCACGTCTATGTACCCTCATATAAGAGATGTTCTGCACTACACTTGCGCCAAATTGCGTCGGCCCCGAAAATAAGTGTCAAAATCGTAATCAAAACCACCGATTACTCCTATAGACGAACTTTTTGACCAGCATTCTTTTCGGGTTTGGTGAACCGTTTGGTAGCAGTGGTGACCGAAGTCTCACATTTACGTAAGATAGATGGACGTGTCAAAGACAAAGCAGGCCGCCTCGGGAAGGACAGCAATAGCGCAAGGGTACGCCCAAGGCCCTTTCATGCTTGGCATGAGTGTGGGTGGCCACAACATTCATGGAAAAGCATCCTTGGCCTTTGCCGATTCCTAAAGCCTACTCGCTCAACAAATATGTCAATTTCCCCTAATGGAACAGAAATTGCACTCATTCAAATTCCTCAGCTTTTCTCTAGTTGCTTGGACGAATACTTCCCTGTCCTTTTTTGCATGAGTTTCATCAATGTGTTAGTTTTACGTTTGTATATCAATAAAATGGGGAAATCTGTATAATGAGGTACTGGTGAAATCCGATAGAAAGAACCTCGGGCACTACCCAAAACACAAGCCCTACAATGTCAAAAAAAATTTTTTGGCTAAAGCCTTTTCTTCAGGGGTGAACGATGACCCCGATCACAATCTTGACGCTTATTTTCGGCGCCGACGTAATTTGACGCCTGTGTTGTAGCGCTACACGTCTCCTATATGTGTATATCTAACCCATTGATTGGAAGAAACATGTGGTCCATATTAGCGATAAATCGCACCATAGCTATAAGTGAGTTCCATATTTGTGATTCGGGCACTGTCTAACCTATAAAGGTCAACTTTCAACTACGGTCTTGCTTAATGGTATGTAAAACTTGAAATAATTGAATAGCACTGATTCATGGAGTGTTCCCATTTAAAATGTGCCCATAAGGACAGCGTTCATACTTCACGACAGCATCGGCCACTTCGGCGATCGTCGGTACGTGGCAGAGCGCGCCCCAACGAAATTACTCGAACCGCTCCGAGGGATTTTAGAGAGAAGCAACTCAACTTCATGCATTTTTCCCTTTAATTGCAATTGTCTTAGGTACTGAAGCTTGGTTTGACACAAGAAAGGTGAACCCAACTTAATGGCTTTTGTTTTCTATTTTCTTTCTTGATTCAGGAATAGAAATGAGCAAAAAGAACTCAGTGAGAGCTTCATTGAGAGTGAGTTTTTTATTGTTTCTTTTCTCATTACACATGAGGTTAAAAAGTTTTCACCTGTTGATGTTGCGTAAAATGATTAGTGTTTTGGTTCCTAGGTGAGTTTTTTTCTGTTTCTTTTTTTTCTTCGTTGTTTGAACTCGACTTGTAATGTATAAATGATAGGAAATTCTGAGGCGCTAGTATAAATTGAAACAATGAAAACAAAAAAAGAAGCTCACCCAGGAAATGGAGTTGGCCTTCATCCCGACCTAAAAGAAGTGAAACCTCCTTACCTCATATTCCAGATCCGCTTGTATAGAAAGTCGTAAGTTATCAGTTAGTAGCCATTATTAAGAGAAAAGAAGGTCTCACAAGTTGGATTTCCTTATTTATCAAGCGAGCAGTCCATAATAGCGTTGGGGCGCGCTCTGCCACGTACCGACGATCGCGGCGATCGCCGATCGCCGCGATCGCCGCTGCTGTCGCGAAGTATGAACGCTGCCCAAAAGACAGTCATGGGATTGTATTCATGCACGGACATTTTGAACGGAAGGGAAGCAAAAGCTGAAAAATGCAAAATGTGGCACTCCGAGGGAATCGAACCATGAACCCTACCCACACCGTCCGATTTGAAGTCCTTCACACTATCCACTAGGCCATCCGATTTTACTACTGCATTCCGACTATTTTTTCCTCGGTTCCAATAGTACCTTTACAGGGATCCTCCACTCAGCAACTGGCCAAAGTTTCGACAGTTTACATCCCATAGAGGCTCATGACGATCGGTTCCAATGGATTTCTTTTTCGTTCCTTTTTTGGAATTCCAGGGGCTGCTCAGCGAGAATGATGCCCACTTTTTCATGCAGCTATTCTCCAGTTGCAAATACCTAGAAGAAAGCCTTGCAAGCGTAGCATGGTAAACGTACGCCAACGTTATACATCATGACTGAGAGGTCCCATATGTGTTATCAAAGGCTGCACATATGCCAAGGACATCTATGTCGAGACGAAAGAAAGCATAACTGAAATGTGCACAAAATCCCCGTTCTTCTTTGAACAATGCAGAATATGTCACCATTTCCGCACGAGACTGGTGGTGATACTGATGTTACTCTTGTGCATGCTAAGGGCAGCACAACTCTAACATTGAAAGGGTGCGAAGAGATAACTTTGACGGGCAGATTATGCCTCCACTCTGGGGCAGGTTTGAAAGCGAATACTCGCTATGGCTCTGCTCTGTACTTTCATTGGAGCGAAATTTAATGTTATTAGCGTGGGACACTTCACAGTGAGCTCCGTAACATTGTCACCCTCGAAGGAAGGCAACGCAAGATTTAATTTCATTCTCATTCGAAGTGAAGAAAAATTGACTCAGTCATATCAAGAAATGCACTACTCGTCTGTAGCAAAAAGTCTAGGTAGGAATATTCGGAGCAGTAAAGAGTTTGCAGTCAAAATAACTTCAATGAATGTCCTAGAACAAAGTGCATTTCCATGATTTCAATTACCAAACAGCACACCGCTTAGTAGGATTCATTGGAGTACCAATCGCGCATCTGAAGGCAGCAGCGAACTCTGGCTGATTGGCGACGACCTGATTAACCCTGAAAAATATATAAGATTCACTCGAATAGATATTGACTCGAATAGTGTAACCAAATACTAATAAAATCAGAGCTGTGGTACATATACACTTTACGCGCGAATACAGTCAAAACCTCCCTAACTATTCGCATATGGCATTACATAACTGTAGCCTGCCATACATATACTGCCATACAGAAATCCCTATACCGAGCGAACCACATGAAAATGTATCCAAATATAATGACCTTCTCCAGGACAGAAACCGATATCAAGTGCTGTGGTGAAGTTATCACAAACTTTGGGTTCCTTCACGTCCGAAATCTCGAATCTGGAGATAGTTTGAGAATCCATCCTCAGCACTGCCTCCACTTTTGCAAGAGCGACGTCTTGCGAAGGGTGAACCCGTTGCGAACCGCAGCTTATCCGTGACTTCCACCATGTCGATCTCAATAGCCATTAGATTAAACTATGGTTAACTCTGCTAATGGGTCACATGGGGGTACAAGACGATCGCAGGGAGAGCGTTTCTTCTCTTGAATCTCCAATTGCACATACATTTGGTGAAATATCACACGTGATACTAGGAAATCTGACAGCGTCCCAATTTTCAACTTCGTTCGCACAGTCCACTGCGAGAAAAGGTGGCTGAAGAACAGAGTCGTAATCTTTGAATGTATTTCGTGAGGATTTGAAACTAGTAAGTAGTGACTCCTGACTCCAGAATATTGTCAAAGGATTTTGATAGTCTCGCTGAATGAAACTGGTATGAAATACATTAATGCGCTAGTTGAACTTAAAGGCACTTTCCGCGATAAAATAAGGCTATGACCTTTCAAATGTGTCAGACGATCCGGAAGGAGATTGCGGAGGCTGCGCTACCTTTAGAAAGTGAAAATCGGCAAGAATTCCGCTTTAAGCTAACCAATTAGGCCCATGGGCGCCCCTTAGGCCCATGCCGACCCCCACCGGCTGCTAGCTACTAGCTAGTAGCCACTATGCTATCTCTCTCCATTCCGAATGGTGAGAGTGAGGTGATACGATAAAAGAGCTGATATCTTTATGATAACGACGAGTGGAAATTCGTACAAACATGCGTTTTCTTCATTGCATGCATGTACAAGTTGGGGTCGATATGGAATCCTATTTAGGGCATTTTCGGCTGTTTTTCTGCTGCTTTTCTCCGCTAATCAGATACCTAGCCCTTTTTCGTTCCTATGTGGGTTCCGTTACCCACAATCTGTGGTCGCGGGCTTTGCCTTTAAACACATGCGTAGTTCGCATTATTCAAGCAATTATTCGGGTAGATAGCCAGAATAATAACCGGGTAGGTGATTATTCGGGTAGTCGAAATCAGATGATACCAGAAGGCTTTTTTGTAGAATCAGTATTCCGCTAGGGAATCAGTAAAGCTCCCCCTTCAGCTTCTACCGATTATTCGTCTTAATCCAGAATGACCTCTCTTGACAAAGTGAGTGTCACATGAATTTTGCCTACACTCGAAAGAAAGTCTCGAGCGGATTTGTCAACGTGTAGCCGCAAAACCGCTTTTATTTTACTTTCTAACTGCCTCTAGAGCACTCACTATTCGGCATAGTGTAACCACACGAATAAGAAAAACTACGCACACACGGAGGCTACTGTGCAAGAAAAAAGTTTGCACACAGAGACTCTAGGACGATTTGCAGGATCTTTCATGATTTTTCACGGCTGTCCTACACAACCGTCGGCCATAACTCATATGCTCTGAGCGAGGAATTGAACCACAACAAGATTGCTCCACATTTGCAATGGTCTCTAAAATCCCTCATTGGCTGTTTATAGAATGGATTCCTGAAATCGATATATCGTACACTAAGTTTCCTTGGTGTGGAAGGCTTGTGCTCATTTCATTCAAACATGGTCTAGAATGAGTAATGTGTGAGATATTTCAGTCTGAGAAAACAATCATCTTGTCCGTTGGATGAAGTTATTTACAATTGTCTCATTGTCAGAACGAAAACATTCCAGTAAATAAGTGGTCTCCTTAAAGTTCAGCTGAAGTATGTTGCAGCGCCTCAACCATCTCAGGGATCTGGAGTATGCAGAGCAAAAAAACTAACTCCAGTATTACCGGCAGGATACCGTAACGGAAAACGGCGCCCTTGAATTGTAAGTCTGCCGTAGGTGCGTTGAAATATCCGCACTGACCTTGAGACAACGCCGATAATCTCCTTTGTCTGGGTGGGAGACTGGCGTCTCGAATGTCGCCGTAAAGATTACGGTGTAAGTACGAGCCTGGCCTATCTTCCTGTTACCACTGCTTCGAGCTCTCTGGCGGTGCTGCGCGCTTGGTGCTAAACAGGGGTGGGAAGTAGGAACGGTTATTCGTTTGAGTTACATTTAATTGAGGTGGTACTACGCGCGACTTATTGGCCTTATTTCCTCAGAAGGTATAATAGGTGGTAGTTGTATGTATTTGGTCGCCCTCTGTTGCCAGTTTTTGAGCACTGTTCACTGCCAGTTTTTGAACACTCGTGGATGCCATCGCTTCACAATGCAGGCCGGCGCGACGCAAAGTTGGACATCATCTCAACTTTGACTTGGGCTCGAGTCGAGGTTTTCTCGGCCTTATAACGGTTAAGTACGGGAGACAACTAGCAGTGAGTAGCTGTTAGAAAAAGCAACGTCTGGGCTACTTCTCTGCGAGGGAATAGCCTATAGCATGAGGTCTGGCACGACTTTTTTTGAACGGATTGGGCTGCAACATTACGTCGAAGACGGACTTCGTGGACGGATTTTTCCCCCTGGTCCTTCGCTTCAGATCTCGTAGCTGCCTTGCGTACGGATTGACCGAGGAAGCAGCTTCTTCGTCCAGCAGTTTCCCGACCCACAGCTCCCTCAGGCTGAGTTCACAGGTACACCCAAACCTCACCTCGTCATTCAAATAGGGTCTCGACCTGAAGTTTCAGCGTCGTAAAATATTGTCTGATATTGTAGGCATCACCGTTATGGTAGTCCACTATTTCGGCATTGATAGCTGTCACGCTGGCGCCAGGGTTGGTCGAAGAAAGAATTTGAGGAAGCGCTTGAAGGGTGTCGGTGCCTATGATAGCGGATAACATTCTTGTCCATATTGCAGAATAAGGAGAAGCAGGAGTCAAGCCAGTGATACCAATAGAAAGACCATTCCCTGAAGTATAGCTGCTTATATTACCTCTTCAAGTGATGGCGGTGTTTTGGGTTTAAAAAGTATGACAATAGTTTCCCGTCAAATTAACGCGACTTTCCAACCTGGGAATCATTTCATTTTCACGAAAACTGGTTACAGTTAGTGAGATCATCCTCTGAAGTTGAACAACCATTCACTGTGGAAACTAGATAGCCAAATTTGGCATGGGAACAGTTCCGTGTCACGCCATCAATACATGGCAATAATTGTGCATAAACTTGCCATCAAAAGCGTTGTCCAAGTGTATTTGGTACTGTCAGTCACGATCCTAACCCTGAAGTTTCGTGTTACACCTAAAGAGGATGGTCGTTGTTCGCGCCGCGCTTTTTCCAAATGGTTTCTTCGCATTTTGTAGGGGTTTGCCATAGACCACAGAAGTGGGGTTCATTTTCGCTGAGCGGCCCAGGAACGCCAAGAAAGGAGTGAAAAGCACGTCTATGTACCCTCATATAAGAGACGTTCTGCGCTATACTGGCGCCAAATTGCGTCGGCCCGAAAATAAGTGTCAAAATCGTAATCAAAACCATCGATTACCTCCTATAGACGAACTTTTGACCAGCATTCTTTTTTCGGGTTTGGTGAACCGTTTGGTATGCAGTGGTGACCGATGCTCACATCTTCGTAAAGATGATGACGTGACCAAGACATAGCAGGCCGCTGTGCAGGACAGCCATAGCGCAAGGGTGCGCCCAAGGCCCTTTCATGCTTGGCATCAGTGTGGGTGGCCACAACATTCGTGGAAAAGCATCCTTGGCCTTTGCCGATTCCTAAGCCTACTCGCTCAACAAATATGTCAATTTCCCCTAATGGAACAGAAATTGCACTCATTCAAATTCCTCAGCTTTTTTCAAGTTGCTTGGACGAATACTTCCCTTTCCTTTTTTGCATGAGTTCTTATCAATGTGTTAGTTTTACGTTTGTATATCAATAAAATGGGGAAATCTGTATAATGAGGTACTGGTGAAATCCGATAGAAAGAACCTCGGGCACTACCCAAAACACAAGCCCTACAATGTCAAAAAAAATTTTTTTGGCTGAAAGCCTTTTCTTCAGGGGTAATCGATGGACCCCGATCACGATTTTGACGCTTATTTTCGGCGCCGACGTAATTTGGCGCCTGGGTAGCGCTACACGTCCCTTATATGTGTGTACCTAACGCATTCATTGGAAGAAACATGTGGCTCCATATTAGCGATAAATGGCACCATAGCTATAAGTGAGTTCCATATTCGTGATTCGGGCATTGTCTGACCTATAAAGTCAACTTTCAATTACGGTCTTGCTTAATGGTATGTAAAACTGTAATAATTGAATAGCACTGATTCATGGAGTGTTCCCATTTAAAATGTGCCCATAAGGCAGCGTTCATACTTCGCGACAGCAGCGGCGATCGCCGGCGATCGTCGGTACGTGGCAGAGCGCGCCCCAACGCTATTACTTGGACCGCTCCGAAGGCTTTTAGGGAGAAGCGACTCAATTTCATGCTTTTTTCCTTTAACTGCAATTTTCTTAGGTACTGAAGCTTGGTTTGACACAAGAAAGGTGAACCCAACTTAATGGCTTTTGTTTTCTATTTTCTTTCTTGATTCAGGATAGAAATGAGCAAAAAGCGTGAGAGCTTCATTTAGGGTAGTTTTTTATTGTTTCTTTTCTCATTACACATGAGGTTATAAAGTTTTCACCTGTTGATGTTGCGTAAAATGATTAGTGTTTTGGTTCCTAGGTGAGTTTCTTTCTGTTTCTTTTTTTTCTTCGTTGTTTGAACTCGACTTGTAAACTATAAATGATAGGAAGTTCTGAGGCGCTAGTATAAATTGAAACAATAAAAACAAAAGAAAGAAGCTCACCCAGGAAATGGAGTTGGCCTCATCCCGACCTAAAAAGAAGTGAAACCTCCTTACCTCATATTCCAGATCCGCTTGTATAGAAAGTCGTAAGTTATCAGTTAGTAGCCATTATTAAGAGAAAAGAAGGTCTCACAAGTTGGATTCCCTTATTTATCAAGCGAGCGGTCCATAATAGCGTTGGGGCGCGCTCTGCCACGTACCGACGATCGCGGCGATCGCCGATCGCCGCGATTGCCGCTGCTGTCGCGAAGTATGAACGCTGCCTAAAAGACAGTCATGGGATTGTATTCATGCACGGACATTTTTGAACGGAAGGGAAGCAAAAGCTGAAAAATGCAAAATGTGGCACTCCGAGGGAATCGAACCATGAACCCTACCCACACCGTCCGATTTGAAGTCCTTCACACTATCCACTAGGCCATCCGATTTTACTACTGCATTCCGACTATTTTTTCCTCGGTTCCAATAGTACCTTTACAGGGATCCTCCACTCAGCAACTGGCCAAAGTTTCGACAGTTTACATCCCATAGAGGCTCATGACGATCGGTTCCAATGGATTTCTTTTTCGTTCCTTTTTTGGAATTCCAGGGGCTGCTCAGCGAGAATGATGCCCACTTTTTCATGCAGCTATTCTCCAGTTGCAAATACCTAGAAGAAAGCCTTGCAATCGTAGCATGGTAAACGTACGCCAACGTTATACATCATGACTGAGAGGTCCCATATGTGTTATCAAAGGCTGCACATATGCCAAGGACATCTATGTCGAGACGAAAGAAAGCATAACTGAAATGTGCACAAAATCCCCGTTCTTCTTTGAACAATGCAGAATATGTCACCATTTCCGCACGAGACTGGTGGTGATACTGATGTTACTCTTGTGCATGCTAAGGGCAGCACAACTCTAACATTGAAAGGGTGCGAGAGATAACTTTGACGGGCAGATTATGCCTCCACTCTGGGGCAGGTTTGAAAGCGAATACTCGCTATGGCTCTGCTCTGTACTTTCATTGGAGCGAAATTTAATGTTATTAGCGTGGGACACTTCACAGTGAAGCTCCGTAACATTGTCACCCTCGAAGGAAGGCAACGCAAGATTTAATTTCATTCTCATTCGAAGTGAAGAAAAATTGACTCAGTCATATCAAGAAATGCACTACTCGTCTGTAGCAAAAAAGTCTAGGTAGGAATATTCGGAGCAATAAAGAGTTTGCAGTCAAAATAACTTCAATGAATGTCCTAGAAAAAAGTGCATTTCCATGATTTCAATTACCAAACAGCACACCGCTTATAGGATTCATTGGAGTACCAATCGCGCATCTGAAGGCAGCAGCGAACTCTGGCTGATTGGCGACGACCTGATTAACCCTGAAAAATATATAAGATTCACTCGAATAGATATTGACTCGAATAGTGTAACCAAATACTAATAAAATCAGAGCTGTGGTACATATACACTTTACGCGCGAATACAGTCAAAACCTCCCTAACTATTCGCATATGGCATTACATAACTGTAGCCTGCCATACATATACTGCCATACAGAAATCCCTATACCGAGCGAACCACATGAAAATGTATCCAAATATAATGACCTTCTCCAGGACAGAAACCGATATCAAGTGCTGTGGTGAAGTTATCACAAACTTTGGGTTCCTTCACGTCCGAAATCTCGAATTTGGAGATAGTTTGAGAATCCATCCTCAGCACTGCCTCCACTTTTGCAAGAGCGACGTCTTGCGAAGGGTGAACCCGTTGCGAACCGCAGCTTATCCGTGACTTCCACCATGTCGATCTCAATAGCCATTAGATTAAACTATGGTTAACTCTGCTAATGGGTCACATGGGGGTACAAGACGATCGCAGGGAGAGCGTTTCTTCTCTTGAATCTCCAATTGCACATACATTGGTGAAATATCACACGTGATACTAGGAAATCTGACAGCGTCCCAATTTTCAACTTCGTTCGCACAGTCCACTGCGAGAAAAGGTGGCTGAAGAACAGAGTCGTAATCTTTGAATGTATTTCGTGAGGATTTGAAACTAGTAAGTAGTGACTCCTGACTCCAGAATATTGTCAAAGGATTTTGATAGTCTCGCTGAATGAAACTGGTATGAAATACATTAATGCGCTAGTTGAACTTAAAGGCACTTTCCGCGATAAAATAAGGCTATGACCTTTCAAATGTGTCAGACGATCCGGAAGGAGATTGCGGAGGCTGCGCTACCTTTAGAAAGTGAAAATCGGCAAGAATTCCGCTCTAAGCTAACCAATTAGGCCCTGGGCGCCCTTAGGCCCATGTCTCCCCCCCCCCCCACCGGCTGCCAGCTACTAGCTAGTAGCCACTATGCTATCTCTCTCTCCATTCCGAATGGTGAGAGTGAGGTGATACGATAAGAGCTGATATCTTTATGATAACGACGAGTGGAAATTCGTACAAACATGCGTTTTCTTCATTGCATGCATGTACAAGTTGGAAGTCGATATGGAATCCTATTTAGGGCATTTTCGGCTGTTTTTCTGCTGCTTTTCTCCGCTAATCAGATACCTAGCCCTTTTCGTTCCTATGTGGGTTCCGTTACCCACAATCTGTGGTCGCGGGCTTTGCCTTTAAAACACATGCGTAGTTCGCATTATTCAAGCAATTATTCGGGTAGATAGCCAGAATAATAACCGGGTAGGTGATTATTCGGGTAGTCGAAATCAGATGATACCAGAAGGCTTTTTTGTAGAATCAGTATTCCGCTAGGGAATCAGTAAAGCTCCCCCTTCAGCTTCTACCGATTATTCGTCTTAATCCAGAATGACCTCTCTTGACAAAGTGAGTGTCACATGAATTTTGCCTACACTCGAAAGAAAGTCTCGAGCGGATTTGTCAACGTGTAGCCGCAGAACCGCAATCAACTACCCGCCGATGTCCGAGCTTGCGAAGCTATGCTGAGAAGCGATGAAGGAGAGAAGAGCAGTAGCATCGACGGGAGCAGGGCGTATGAGAGTTGCATGACCGTACAGCAGGCGCAAATGTCTGAAGAATGTCATTAGTTCTCGCTGAAATTCCGGCTGGTCACGCGCTTCCTATCGGGCTTTAAGACACACTGCTTACCGAAAACCAGCAGGACCAGCTGCTTGTAGCCATCCCACACATAACTGGAAGAACATCGGATGATGTATGGCCATGCGAGCAAGCAGGGTTTCGGAGAGAATTTCGAGATCTACCACATCCAGACAGTACAAGGTACCGCAAAAAAAAACAAGATGCCCTCATGGCTGACGTTCATCATCTCTATCGAGGCAGAAGTGGAGGGAGCCTTATGCGACCTAATTGCAACCTAATTCCGAGAAACATGAGGATTCTTCCTCAACTCTGGAGCAACTTTACAAGGAAATTTCATGATTCAACGATTGGTCATCACCCAGAGTAAAGAGAAAGCCTCGGCAGGACAACACTTCTCACCCAAACGCTTCGAAGCCCTCTCGATAACGCGATGCGTCAGGCGGAGTGGACGAAACGGGAGTGAAGATCGAGTGTCGGCAACTACGTCGTCACACGACGAGTATTGCAGAGAGATCGTTGCCATACACGAGCAAACTGAGCGATACTGCGCCTGATGTGTGCGCTGTGCACTCGCACATCACATTGTAACGAGTACGATGTCCTTGAGGGACAGATCGGCTTCAGCTGACCCTCGCTCAGGGGAAGGAACATCCATGAATGCTTTGGCTATGTGTACTTGGGTCGGGAAATCAGCATGACAGACGACTCAGGACAAGAGTGGTGCAGAAAGAAGCGAGCGCCTTGAAGTGTTCCCAAAACATTAAGGAAGTAGCGAAGAAGACGAAGAACACCAAGCTCCGTGCCCACCTCTTCGATTCCGCGGTCCTTCCTGCCTTGACGTACGCCTCAGAGACTTGGACTCTACGAAAGCAGGATGAGCATGCGGTGTTATTCAACGAGTTTCCCGCTACACGCAAGTGAGAGAGGGAATCCGGAGCTCCGCACTCCGCCAACGATCGAAGATCAGAGACGCCGCCGCATTTGCCAAGGTTTCGAAGATCAGGTGGGCCGGACACGTCATGCGTTTCGAGGACGACCGCTGGACCAGAGCAATCACCGACTGGATTCCACGGGATGTCAAGCGAACGCCTGGAAGACCGCCTACGCGATGGTCAGACTTCTTCGTGAAAGCTCTGAACGAATGGTATGAAGTTCATCGTGTCCCTCGAGCTGAGAGAGTTCATTGGGCAACTCTTGCACGTTGCAGGGACGAATGGAGACGTTACTGGCGCCCGCTCGAGGAACTCGATGATCAACGGGAGCACAGGTGATACAGGTGAAGGGGATTTTGCCTGTAGGCTATATCCTTATTTCCATGCTATCTTTGGCTCAACTGTAAGCGACCACACAGGCAGCTCTGCCAATGGGCGAGAGAGGTGAAAAGTGAAAACCTCCAAAAAATGTCCTACATTCCTCTACAGGCAAGTGGTGTGCACTGATAAGTCTATGGTCATAGCTAAATGGAATGGTTTGCCATTTGCACCGTACTTATGGGGTTTTCTCTTATTGTCCGTCGTTGTTGTCTTGTGGGGCGTACAGTATGTATTTTCGGTGCACATCCTCTCAATCGTCACTTTCACTAACGGTAAATTTTCCAGAAGAAAATCAGTCAATAAGAACAGTTTCGTTTTCCATAAATTGAACTTTACTCGGAGCCGCGTCATGAGCGTTTTCCGAAATGGCATCAACCAACTCATCTGAATGCAGACGGATCCGTACCTTTTCGTATACCTTTTCTTCCCGATGATTGGGATTGCTTTCGAATTCGTTTCCAGGGATGAGTTGTCAGCCAACTTTTTTCTGAGGGATTGCATAAAATGAAAGGAATGGTTGGGTTCTTTTCTATCGTCGGTGACACAGTTCTAACGAGAACTTGTGTTATTCGAGGCGCATAAATAGGAGCCAGAGAACAGGCCTTCGTCATTCAACTGCTCGTTTAGCCAGAACCTGTTCAACTTGTGTAATTCTATTTGATCACATTCTTGAGTAACTCTTTGCTTTTTCTACGCTTTCCCACAGTTTTCCAAACTCTAGTAAGCTTTTATTCAACTTTGTCCTCATATGTGAATATGGCTTTAAGTTCACCCTGCAACCAGGTCAGCGAAGGGTATTCCGTAGTGGTTTGGCCCTTAGGTACAAACATTACTTGGTGCGAAAATGCCTGACTTTCACATCGCGGGACCATAATAATGATAATGATATTTCCGTGGGAACTACACTTGAGGGCAGAATTCCGGTGGCCGAAGGCACTTCATGTCGTCTCTCATTCGTCTCAGGCACCCATTTCACCATTTCACTAAATAAGGTGAGCACACCAGACCCTCCTAGGCAGCAGCTGGATTAGAACTGTTTTGGAGATGTCTCTGCAATAATATGAATCTGGTTACGCCAAATTGCATGTCTAGAACCATGCAACAACATGAACAGTGTGGAATACTGGTGTGCTATGAGTTTCGTAGGATTTCGAGATTAAAGCATAAGCAATCCGAATAAATAGAACAAGCCTGCGGGAGGCGAATCCTATAGCATCCATAACTTGAGTACGCATACTGAAAAGAGTCCTTGCACCAACATTCGACCAAACTCTTCAAAAACTAGAAGCTCAGTATTGGAATCCCTCTATAGCCAGTTGAACCGAAATAATCACTCAGTACTTGCTAGTCACTGCGCCTAGTTGGTTGGCTGCCTGCTTGCTTGTCCAAGTTCGGTGCTATCTGAAGAATAACATGGAGAGGTAGGTTCAAGATGAGATGTATACGGCATCGGAGAAATCTTCAGAGAAGCCCCCTTCCTACTTAAGTGAGATTGCGTGCTCGAATAATATGTTTTTCTCTCATCTGTGCACTTGATCAACGCTCTTTACCGCCATTCCATGCGCAGTGATAGTGTTAAAAGTATATCAGCTTAGTATCCAAACATGAGAGAAAGATACGCACAGCAAAGCCGCATCCACACTTCGAAGCTGAGCCGAATCACAGAAGGATGCGCACCAGCGAGGCGACCTGTCTTATCTGTCTAAAGGGTCGTTCGAG
>MU966679.1:0-10619 GCA_036418165.1 Cooperia oncophora
GTTCATTCAAAGACATGCATGGTGAAGAGTGGGGGATGGTAGAGATCGTGGAGGACACTTATAAGGAGGTCTTTCAGGTCGTGGCGCGCTTTTCGGAAATGATTTGTTGCATGTTGTAGAGGTCCGAATAAGGATCACAAAAATGGGTTTCATTTTTGCTATGCGTTTCTGGGTAGGTCAAAAACTGAGTGCAAAGTTTGCTGGGGAGAAGCGATTTTGAACCATTTTTCCGAGGCTTTTTCTATTCATAATGTTAAGTATGCATAGCAGATGAGACCTTCGTCGACACTGCATCGAAAACAATACAATTCAAGGTAAAAAAGTACTTTATTTGGCACATAGTGAGGCAGCATTGTAGTTTCTCAAGAGATTCTCGCAGCATCCCAACCCGCAGCTGGCGTGAGGGGGTGTTCAGAGCCATGTTGGCGCCAAATGACCTAGACGCCAATTTTAAAGGTCAGAATCGTCATCAGGGCCATTAATAACCTCTATATACAGACTTTTTTCTCCTCGAGATGAGCGCTTAACAGCCCCTGCGTGCGGGTTGGCAACAATTCAGTGGAAGAATGCTCTTGCAGCAAGTCGGCGCTAGGCTGCGCCGTGGTCAAAAATGGGTGTCGTAAATCCAAAACCGAAAAACGTATAAAGTATCCGAAAAATGCAAAGAGTTAGTCGCCAAGGGGATCCGATCCAAGAACCTTCTTCGCGAGAGCCCACCGCACTATCCACTCCGCCATCCGCCGACCGCGAAACAGCGGTTGCGAGAATCGTTCAAGTAACTTCGGTATTACTCCCCTCCGTCCACTTTCTTATTGGCTTTACTTTGCTATCTTTTCAATACATAGTGAAGGGACACCTCATGAATTATGCACTGTCAAAGTTACAGCTACAACAGAGCCCATTAACACGGTTAAAATCGCGATTTCTCGTCAAATTGTTTTCACTCAGTTTCCCCAGAAACGCATAGCAAAAATGAAACCCATTTTTGTAAACCTTGCATGGACCCCTACAACAAGCAACAAACCATTTTTAAAAAACGCGCCACGACCTCAAAGACCTCCCTTGTAAGCGTGCATGACTTTGACGCGGTTGCCGGACGTTTGGGCTCAAAGCGAAAAACGTCCTTGTGAGGGAGTGAGACTACTCCCAAGAACCGAACTTCCGTCGGAGAGGAATCGAAATATGGTCCGGTTGCACTGGAGGGGGAATAAAGAGTTTCCAATATGACACTGGCTGCTAAGAGGATGTTCGGAGATTTCAGGCTATATACTTTATGGAGAAGGCGGTTTGGGAGTGGGCGGAATCAGAAAGAAGCTTTCCCAAGTAATATACACCTTCCTTTATGATTTTGAGTGATTTTCAAGTGAAGAGAATATTCTGCTGGACTTTTTCCCAGCCTATGAGAAGGATCTATATACCACCTTCATCGTGCTTATCAGAAACACGTCTCTCTTTTACTTGTACAACAGAGGTTTTGCATCCATGTTTCATTTCACCATTTCATAACGTTTGTTGTTTCTGCTCAATTTAGTAGAGAATTAAAACGATAAGCTTTGACTGTATCACACAGCAAATCCTATTGTGGCTGCTGACGAAGTCGCTGTAAAAAGTAGTCGATAATTTGATCACTTGAGACAGGTTTTATCTTCTTGTCCTGAAAACAACTGAAATCCAAGTGATTTTCAAAGAGGGATTGCACCTGTATCTTAAAGTCGTCATGCGGGCACTTGATTAGGCGGTCAAAGGGTCGCACAGGCGGCGATCAGCTGTTTCCGGCCTATTTAGCCATTTTCAGCCATTTCAGTCATTCAGCAAAAAATTTAAATAAAACAGTGAAAATTAGGGAGAAAATGGCTAAATAGGCTGGAAACAGCTGATCGCCGCGGTCGTGACGCGCCGCAGCCGCGTCTGCGACCCTTTGACCGCCTAATCAACTGCCCGGATGAGGACTGTAGGCAGCGTTCACACTTCGCGACGGCAGCGCTTCGGTCGCGCGTTCGACGCGATCGATGCGCATGCTTTCGACTGCATTGATCGCGTCGAACGCGTGACCAAAGCGCTGCCGTCGCGAAGTCTGAACGTTGCCGTACACAGAGTTCAGAGCACATACTTGAGCATTATTTCCGTCGACGCCATTATCCGTAGAATTTCGTTCTACTGATTCATGAAGACAGCTCTCCTTTAATAAAAAAGATAGAGTCTTCGCCGCTGATCAATCCCTTTGTGGGATGCGGCACGCATTCTACTTCCATTCAGAATCGTAGTGGCTTATTGAATGCGATGTGGCGACTTGCGGGGGCCAGCCGATGTACAAGTCAGTGTTTTCATCCTATTTGGTACCAATTTATCGTCTCTTTAGGGTAGAAGGTTCGACTGGCCTGGGCGCGGAGTTGACCTGGGATTCGAGCCCAGGACAGCGCGAGTGGTAAGCGTGCCACTCATCACGACATCACCTCCGTCTCCTGAACTATTGGCTGGTAAACAGCATTGTGTCCAGCTCATCGCGCATCCGACTGTGAACGTTGCGCTTGAGGCTATAGTTTGAAATTCCCCACAACAGCCTACCTGTATATCGAGCTGGGTAATTCCTAAGTGCAAGGACTGACCATAATAGGTGGGTTACCTTTTCGTCAAGATGAAGTTCTCTCCAGAAATTTTCGTCAAATTTCTGATCTTCTTTGAAGCCTTTGATGTGTAGTTCATACTAAAATCAAAAATTTCACCATTTTATTGAAGCAGGCATAAACGTCGCAATCAGTATTGCGTTCATCAACTCATGTGAAATTTTTGTGGAGAGTTGCGCACACGAAGAAAGTCCGATGAGTCTGTCGCGTCGATTACAACGGTCGGATACCGTTTTCAGCCTAAAGCTGAGATCGCTAGTGTCTCAAGGTATGAATGCAGCCACAGCGGAATCGTGTTAGCTCCTAAAAAACACCAGCACAGGGCAGGAACGCGCAGGAGAGAACCGCACAATCAGAACATATTTTCAGATGAAGAGGGATGAATACGGTTCTGAAGAAGTTACTATTTGCACTTCAAGGCATCGGCGCGCTCTTGTGGATACCTTGGAAAATTCTATGACCTAAGCTCGAAACCCTCAACCACGACCTCATCAGAATGACCGAGCCATGAAAGCGACGAGGCCATGCCGGTCACGGGGTGAAAGATGAACGGTTTCTTGGAAGATGTGACTGTGGCGGCTACAAAGGGTCTTGAAGACGATGCGCTTTGTGAAAAAGATTTTTTAGGCACAAATAACAAACTCACTTCTGCTAACTTTGCAGCTTTTTGACGAACACGATTTTCTACGTTCAGTACATGTTGTTCCAGTAAGCGAATCTCATTCTTCAATATTATGAAAGACATTGCATGAGTACTTGGTAACGCCAGTAGTCGGAACGGTGTCATGAGCCCAGCTCCAGCTGCCTTGCTCAACCAATGGTGATTGCTTAGTGAACGATTCGGGAAGAAAACAACCAATAATGGAAGTGCAACGGGTGACTCATTCCATGCCTCTTCGAACCATCCGAATGATTGCAACGATATCAACTGTATCGATTCCGAGCTTTCAACAATCACTATCTCCCTGTTTCAATCGAGAAAGCGATTCACTATGAAGCGCCACTTCCATTGACTGGTAGGATTTGCTACACCTCCACCATACTCCAACCTCGTCCTGCTCCCCTTGACACGTTGATGAATGCTAGTTTCGGCAGCGATTTACACGTCCAGAAACTCTAACCTATAGCGTGCTGGACCCCAGCAGTCGTGTTCCATCCTCCGTGGAAACAGAAATTGGCAACCTACATACGCAGAGCATATTATCACTATGGAAATGGCAACAGAGGGGGGGAGTCGCATTTGAATGCTAGCGGAGGGGGTTGCAAGCGCTAAGGTTCCTTCGCGATGAACAGTGGTCAAACGAGAGATAGTAGAGTTCTGTATCTTTCTGAACCCTAAGACCACATCTGCTTGCGCGGCAAGCAGTATACAGAGAGCTACACCTTTCCATCACTCTCGTCAAATGCATGCAATGCAGCAGAAGTGAGGCTAATCGACATCGAATAAAAGTCTTCCTATTCACTCAAATGAATATCATCGCTTACCTCGAGTTGTTGAATCTGTTTGACATCTTCATCATAGTTGTCAATACAATTGGCATTAATTTTCTTACAATACATTTGAACTATTTGAGTGAGAAAGGTTAACGTGACCACCACGAAACTGAGCTGCCTCAAAGTGAGGTCGACTTGCTTGCTCGATGACTCTGCTCTCAATGGCCATTTTTATAGATTATCAGATCGATTATGCCAGTATGTTCCACCTCATTTCCACTAAGCTCCTCGCTTCGATTCTAACGATATAAAACTGCGCGCGAACGTAAAAGAGCGTTTTTTTGATCCCTGAGGTTCATATTTGAATTCATTCCCGGGAATGTCCTCCTTGACTTCATCGAGCTCAAAAATGAATATAAGAAAAGAAAGCATCGGACCAACCTTGTGCGCAGACGAGAAAAACACTTCAGGAGATAGGAGAAGGTGCGAACGTTATATGTAAAAAAGCGGTTTGCGCACTGAGCTGTGAAGTACACACTATATCCTCGTGGAATGAAATGGGCGTGGGGCGCGGTTACTTCAATTTTAACATGGCAAACTGGATGTGTTTAAACATAGGATATTAACAGGTATTTACAGACATCGATCAGCCGCAGCTTCGCCGGGCGCTAGCCTCCTTCTGTGACATGGGCCGGCTCGTGTTCGCGTGCTAGCAGTTCGGGTCGTTGAACCACAACACACTGTTCCAAAGTGGACATCTTCTCGGCATCAGCCAAGAACTGAAAAGCAGCGCTCGTCCCGTCAAGACGCAGAAGCAGCAGCAGCGCCTCCCGCATCACAGGAGGAGAGGCGGCTTTAGCCAGCGATCCGACTGGTACGTTCATATACTACACGGGAATAGTGCAGCCTGTTAGGATAGCCGTTGAAGCAGCCTATAATTTAGCATTCTGTCCTCCTGAAGCGTCTTGCTTTGGAATGCATTCCCGCATTCAGCAGTGAGATGCCCTTGTATAAATGCCCTCACTAGCAGCTGTTTGATGGAAGATAATCTTGTTGGTGAGGGTGATTAAGTCAATTGCTAACTCGCTCATAAACATCTCTGTAACGTTGAAGTCTGACAAACCCCATGCATTTGGAATAGAGCTAGCTTAGCGGTCGTACATGATGTCGTTACTAAAAAGCAGTGAGGAATGAGTTCTGTTGGAATCGTTGAGATCGTTATACTTCAGTCATAACGATCGCGTGGTTGTTGTGAAAGGTGAAGCGGTTTTTTTCCATGTTTACCCTTGTCACTTTTTTAGCTGTCTAGTCACATCCGTACCGCTAATAATATTCCCGGTCCCTATCACTATCATATCAGCCTATATCGCCTCTCGGAGAGGTCCCACAGTTGCTGTAACCTGCGTTACGAATTTGATGACCCTTCCCTTTCGAGGCCGCTTATCGTATCTTATCAACTGTTATCACGTTCTGTCACCCGCCAATAATGTTCCCGTCCCACACCCTATATCACCTCTCGGATATAAGGACCCACTGTTTTCCTGTGAGCCGCACTATGAATTTGGTAGTCCTTCCCTTCTAATGCCCATTATCAGATCTTATCAGTTGACATCACATCCCACCTACCAATAATGTTTTCGTCCAACCCCCTATTTCATTGCTCGGAACCCAACGTCCCACTGCTGCTCTGTGGCCCCCACTATGGATTGGGTGACCATCCCCTTTGGACGCCTATCGAATCTTATCAACTGATATCATATCCTGTCACCCACCAATGGTATTCCTGTCATGCCCCCTCCATCACTTTCCGGAAATCAACGTTTCTCTGCCACTGGGACAGGGGTTACGAATTTCGTGACACACACACACACACCAAGGACACAACACCAACACACTAGGGGTCACACCACAACACATCAGCAACACACACAGCACCACCACACGACACAACACGCACACATAACACACAGAGACACACTTAGCGGATTATATATAGCAGGATACCCGCTCTAATGGTGGTTGCTTCATTTCTCTGAGTTTACGCATACGCTAGCGCATTGGTTGCAACTACTTTACGAGTTGCCATTTCATTTTTGTTTTGCTTGTCACTTAAGGTTGCCGCTCATGTAAGCTCGTGCAAAAGTCAGATCACAGGTGGGGAACCAAACTGCAAATGTTTGAACTTTTTGGTTCAATTCCGATCAGTTCATACTTTACAACATGTCGATATCACGACATAACATAAGTATGACAATAACACCGTTCCTTGCCTTATAATATCCACTGGTCCTTTTGTTGTCGCAGAAAAAATCGCTATAGACTGACACCCGACAAGCATTGATTGGTGCGGCCATCTGCTAGTGATTGATCGCTTCTCTCTTCATATCTTTGCTTTCACTGATCTTTTTGCCTCCACAGTTAGGCAATGCAATGATCAACAGCTAACCATCTCACCCGTCTTCACTGATCCGATCAACTCTCGCTATCCCCTTCCACATCTACCCGTCCCACCCCTTGATCACGGTATCCATGCGCGTGTGTTCCGCGTCCTGCTACAGCTGCAGTGAAGTGGTAGTGCACAACGTTGTCCTCTTTTATAGTGGAGGTGTAACCTTAGATCATCTCTTCGAAGTGATACTATGACATGGATTTGTTTCGCAACCGTGTTAAACGTTGTCTCCTTTCTCTTCAGCCTTATGCTTTGATTTCTTCACTTAATGGTGAATCTCTAACCCAGCGTAAGCTGAGCTTCCGCCCCCCCCCCCCTCTAAACACACATTGTAGCCCATCTCACGCTACGCCTCGCCCTCTCCCCATCTCGCTCTCCCCACCCCTTCCCACCATGGTTCCTGAACGTGTTCGCGTCTGGCTGCCATGCGAGCTGCTCGTGAAGTGACTTAGAGTGCACTACATAGCTCTCTTATATTGGGGTGGTTGTAATCACGACCGAAACATAGCCCCAAAGTGAGAGCATAACATGAATTTTATTCGCGATCGTGCTAGCGGTTGATCCCTTCACTCATCATCTCATCGCTTTCACAGCGCATTTGCTTCCTCAGTTCAAGCTGTTATTTCGTAATCGTATGCAATATGTCAAAGCTCCCATCATACCCCCCCCTTTTCCTAATGCCCACCCAGGTAATCCCCTTCCCAATATCTTCTTGCCCCACCTTCTCACCACACTTCCTCCTGCACATGTTCAGCTTCTTCTAGCGAGCAGCTCGTATGACTCGGAGGGCACTACGTGGTTTCTATAGTGCAGGTTGTAATTGGACACGACCAAAGCAGAAC
The DNA here is from genome assembly GCA_036418165.1 of Cooperia oncophora. Lineage (NCBI taxonomy): Eukaryota > Metazoa > Nematoda > Chromadorea > Rhabditida > Trichostrongylidae > Cooperia > Cooperia oncophora. The sequence goes on from MU966679.1 coordinate 7,350, forward strand.
CATCCTAACGGGTAAACTATAGGGGCATGAGAGTTGTATAGTTTAAGACGCCCGGCAATAACTGCTAGATTGCGGGATATATAATCCCGGCTCAGCTACATCAAGACGTCACTCTATAATGTAGCTGCTGTTCATGTCATTAACATATGTTGGTTCATGAAATCCCAGGCGAAAATATAGCTCTGGCATAAGTATAGGGGTCGAAACTGGGCTTCCAGCTAGGGACATGACGAATCGGTCGGGGAGGCGGGCACACAGAAGCAGGGACTTTGCATCGACGTGTTATGAGAAATATTCTGGGTGGACCGCACCGGGATGGCTGGCCATGCTGGAGGTGGCCTGCACTACCGAAGATAGCACGGCGAGCAAGCTCTTGGCAAGGTGGCGGCAGGGTCTCGAGAAGTTGCCAACTATGCGACCTGTCTTTATATGCATTGGTTGAGAGAGTATGTCCACATCTACAGAAATCAAGAACAGTCATCCCCTAGAGGTTTTTATTTTATTACGATCAAGTTGCATATTTTCGTTTGGAACGTCTAGAGAGAGTTGTTTTTCTTATATATTGTTGTTGCCGCGCGTGCTTGGACAACGTCGAGCGTGGCACAATAATACGACAACCGCCGCGCGCCGTCACCGCGGACGCATTGCACTCTCCTTGTCAGCACATGCTCAGGTCCAGCCTGAGCCACGTGCCTAGGCGGTTGGAAGGAGAGGGCGACGGGGTACTGTGTGCCCCCCCCCGGCTCGCACCCCACCCTGCCCCCGCACGAGCACACGTCCAGCTGCCACGGCAGCAGCTCGTGCAATGGCTCGGAGTGTACCGAGTGGTTGTCTTATATATGCTGTTATCACAATCAAAACATTGGATTGATACATCTGCACCGATGGGTTCCCGGTTTGGCTAGCGGTCCGTTTTCTTCTTTTCAGACTAAACGTGTTTAAATCCCGTAAACATTTTGCGGACCGGAAGAGAGACATACAAACCGCCATTACATACATAATACGAGTCGTGAATCCCTCAGGCTGGCTATTCACCTAACTGCGTACTTTCACTGCGGAGACGCAGACAGCGGCTGCAGTAAGGAGGTGGCATCGATGCTGCATGATACCTGAACTCTTCAGGCGATTAATTTTTTCTTATTATTCCTGTTATGTCTGCCTTAAACTAGAAGGAAAAAGTGAGTTCATATTATTTACTCTAATTTGAGGTTTTATTGTATATTTTGCTTTCAGTCGCTATTTGACTGCAGTGACGGTGTTTTTACCCACTTTTTTGTGATTTGTTTAGGTTTTTTTTGTTTGTGCTTTGCCATGGTTGGGACTGTTCTGCCATAGCAGTGTCGATATATCGTGTCCTAATTTTAGTAACAAAAAAACCTAAACAAAATCAAAAAGTGGGTAAAAACACCGTCACTGCAGTCAAATAGCGACTGAAAGCAAAATATACAATAAAACCTCTAAATTAGAGTAAATATATGAACTCACTTTTCCTTCTAGTTAGCAGAAATGAACAGCAAATCAGAAAAATTATATCGCGTGAAATCAGCTGATCAATGCAGCATCGATCTTAGACACTACCTAAGTTGCAGCCTGCCGTCGCGTCCAGTGAAGTCGCAATTACGGATTGGCCTAGTCTGGAGGGGATGCAACGACTGTACGCTTACATATACCGCATATACCGACACACAAAAGTTTCTTGCTTTATAATGTAAGGATACTCCATCCTGCTGCTAATATGACGCATTATTTTAAGGAACCTTCAAAAGAAGGAAAATATCCCCCAAATGCGCACCCGAATGACGCAGCACGCCCACTCCATCTTTGGGATATGGAGCGTAGCTCTCCACCTCCCGACCTTGACGGGGGATGCTGACGCGCACATGAATATGGGTAGCAATAACATTCTTTTAGTTGTTGCTGCCCGCACTGTCCTTTTTTCATCCACGACGATCCTCTATATATTTTGTACTTTGCAAGTTGCCGTAAAAGCACCGTAGAGTGAAAAAACCACCAGATTTCAAAATTGGTTATATACACATTTATTGAATTTATTCCGATCCGGAAGAATCATAATCTGCGACAAGTCCATTGGTTACGACCACTTTCTTTTCTTCTTCTTCTTCTTCTTTCACATTAACTGTAGCGCAACCATTCGTGACAACTGTATTTTCGTATTCATCCTCCTCTGCTTCCCTTTTGACGGTTTTTCGAACGATACCAAGACTCAATGACGACTTCTTTGGAGTCGGCCCGAAATCAAACTGCAAAAATGTTAGGTTTTGATGCATGGTAAATAATCTACAGTGATGCTAGATGGGGAAAAGAATATACGCAAAGAAGTGAGACTTGTCAGTAAAGACGCTGCTTATGGCAAGCACCAGATAAGCTTATCTCGGGTTCAGAGGAGGGGGAGCGGAACCTATCAAACTGATGCGCGTGGGAAGGACCCCTTGATGATCAACTTCTCTTAGAGAGTCAAGTCACCAAAAACAAAACTGAGCCATAGCAAGGTTGCTTGCACAACAGGACCACTGACGACAGCGATGGTTCCCAGGAAAAGTCTATGAGGTGATTTATCGACTTATGGTTAGTGGAGAGGCTGCTCTATAGTGTAGTTCGCTGCGGACGGTTGGGCGTGTCAGGCGGGATGAGTTTGGCGCGGTGCCAAACCCGTTCTCCACCAGTTGTTAAAGCGAGCAAATGATATGATGTATCATATCGTTCGTATTACTCGTTTTCTACCACTTTTTGTCGCATGCGCGCTTCAACAAGAAGGCAGAGAACGGCTGGTGACACACTCATACTGCCTGACACGCCCAACCGTCCGCAGCGAACTAGAGTGTAAATCTACACTAATAGTAGGCCTCGTCCTACTCGGAAGTGAGCGCATGAGTGAGTGCGGCGTGGTCTAAATGGCGATCCATGTCTGGGATCCTTTGCGACAAGAAAATGCCAGAGCGTTTCAAGTCAAAGATCTATCGTACTGTCGTCCGACCTGTCGCGTTATATGGTGCCGAGTGCTGGCCCGCGACCAAAGAAGTTGAGGCTCGCCTTGGTGCGCAAGAAGTATGGTGTAGCCCCCATAGCAGAGAAATTGCGTGAAACGCGCCTTCGATGGTACGGGCACGTACTTCGCGCGAAGGCTGACACCGTAAAACTGCTCTCGAACTCGAGGTACCAGGAAAGCGGCCAAAGGGGCGTCCCAAACAGCGCTGGCTCGACACGTTGCATACCGACTTGAAAATAGCCGGCATTCACCCTGATCAGGCA
>MU966681.1:0-15455 GCA_036418165.1 Cooperia oncophora
ATGGACGGGTCATGGATTATTCGCTCGTCTAATGAGACCCTTGTGAGTCTTTCTGCCGTCGCCTTCAAGCCTGATTTCTCGGAAAGTGATCGAGTTTTGTTTTAGTTTGGTCGCAGGTGGAATGATAATGACGATTGGGACTACGATAGTGATGAACGAAATCGTGAGATGAAGGTATGTGTTCGCTGAGAACGAGCTCGAGGGCCACATCAGTTTAACGTCTCTGAGATGCTTCATAAGATATGCGTCTGCTTGTTGAGCTATGCCATAGTTGAAGGTTTCCGGCGCAACAGGAGAGGAATACAGGGGGGGGGGGGGCAAAAAAAAGATTCGACCGAGTCACATATCAGCAAAGTTTTCGCTGCCCAGAGAGAAGACGTGGATACGAGTACCAGGGCGAAAGATACCCAAGATGTTCCTCGATAAGCAGGAGCTGGCTCTCGCCCATCACCTTTAGTACACCGAAATATGAAGTCATCTCCAGTGGCAGCCTGGAGATGACTGGGACGGGACCCTGGCATCATGCACCTCCAAACAGCAGCGAAACTTCTAGTATGGGAGCACCCCCAGTGGATAGTACCTGGGAGACAAGCTTATCTCGTCGATGCTCGTGCAAAACCCTTCCAACATCGTGCGCTCGACAACGTCGCTACGTCCTGGGACATCATCGCTTCACCAGGAGTTCGCAAGGCGAGGGGTTGAATGGTATGGACTGACGACCTATTAGGTTGTCCGGAAAGTTCTCAGCGTTTTGTGCACCTATTTTTTGTACATTCACTGCTGATTAAAAACTCATTCTGCCTTGCTTCTCAGTAGCACATCCTGTAGAGAATTTCTTGCGCTATCTGATGGTATAATTGCCGTTTCACCATTGCTTGATAACCCCTTTTTTCAAGATTTTTTCAAGCATGTGAAAAGAGCACTTCGGACGATTTTTTTCTTCGACTATAAATTGGGGCAATCCGCAATCGAAACAGCTCAACAAATTAACCAGGTGTGGGGGCCCAATAGTGCTAGAGAAAGCACTGTGCGGCAATGGCTCAACAAATTTCGTTCTGGAGATTTCAGCCTTGAAGATGAACCTCATAGCGGTCGACCTAAAGCAATATCTGACGAGGATTTTAAGGGGATTTTGGGCTGACCCATCCCAAACAGTTCGAGAGGTATGCAGGAGAGTTAGGGCGGGGCGAATCACTGTTGCAGATGCGCCGGGAACGGCATTGGGGAAGGTTGAATAAGAACTCACTGGAGGTGCCACTTTGAGTGGACCGGGCGGAATCGGCACGTCCGATGTCTTTTCTTCGATGGTTCTGCACAACAGGAAACGACCCTCTTTCTTACCGAATTGTTCACCTGTGCTGATGAAAAATGGGTCATGTATGATAACAGGAGACGTTCCGGACAGTGGTTGGATTTCGACGAACCACCGAGGTAATTTTCAAAGCCGAACCCTCACGAAAAAAAGATTCTGGTCAGGGGTGGTCATCGGCTGGTGTAATCCACTATAACTTTTTATCACCAGGCCAAACCATCACAGCAGAACCCTACTGTGAAGAAATCGACGAATTGTACCGAAAATTTTGTCAGATGCAGCCAACACTTATCAAAAGAAAGGGTCCGATTCTCTTTGCATGACAATTGCCCGCCCACACGTTTCACAAATCACTATCCATAAATTGAACGAATTGGGGGTTGAAGTTCTACCTCAACCGCCATATTCTTCAGACCTTTCGCCAACCGACTATCACCTTTTCTAACATTTTCAGAACTCCCTTGCTGGAAAATACTTCATCAATCAGGACCAGGCAAAAAAGCCTTGTGTGGATTTCGGTCAATTTTCTACACCAGTTTTTTACTTGACTGGAATTTCTTCGACTGCTTTGCAATTGCGCACAAGTGTGCTGATTCGCTTTATGGTGCCGTATTCGATTGAATCGATGAGTATTACCAAAACATGTTACGATCGGTTACAGAGAAAACCACATACGCTGGAGAACTTTTCCGGACAGTCCTCCAACTACAATGGGAAGACCGAATAGGTTTCTTCGTCGGACTCCGGGAAAGGTGGCGTAGCGGTTATTGGAGCAATCGATTAGAATATGCCTCCTCACGTGTCGTTCGCCCATTACCCTTGGCAAACTTTACTGCTTACAGCGTTGAAGCTGCTACAGCCGGTTGGCGTGCCACCACATGGAATTGTAGTTCCAAAGTAGGGTTGGTCTTTGCGTGGTGCGGAGAAAAATCGAACTATCTCGCTGTATCTCAGCAACACATCGCGGATCGCGCCAGAATCTCGATGGGGCTCTCCGAAGGCTGCTGGCGGAGCATCATGATAGATTAAATGCTCTTATAATGGGTGTAGAAAGGTCGATCAGATTGTAATCAAAGTACTAACTAAAGCACCTCGAAAGTCAATGAAGAAAAGTGCCTTTTTTGCCCCCTCCCCCCTGTACATATCCATCCAGCGCGCTCAAAACGCTGATGCAGAGTATGACGCATTATGAGTTTTGAATTATTCTCTTTTCAGTTTCTTTCGTCTCAACGTCGCCTTAGTCGCGAAATTATTAATATCTCACCGTTCTCTATTCTACGAGAAGCTGAAAGAGCTCGCACTGCATTTCATAAGGTGTATCATCTTCATGATGTACGGTTAGAAGGGACGAAAGCAGTACAAGTAAGTGTGTAAATCCTTTCTGTGCCACCTGCTTACACGAGAATTGCAGATGGACGAGCGCCCATTTGCAGTGTGGTCTTCCACAAACGACACCAAAGGAACAATCCTGAAGGCAATTTGTATTTATCCCAAAATTTGTTTGCGAAAAGGGACATACTATCGAAATGCCTGCTTGCGAACAGTGGTGGAAATGGGAGTAGCGTGTTACCAGAACAACGGACCGGTTGAATGAAGTCAAAGGAGCGGAGTTGCTACAGCCCAGTTCGTAAAGGTTACTGCAAAAAGAGACTGTACACTTGCAAAAGTGTTGTATTTGGAAATTATGCTCGGCGATGAAATTGGCAAAAAAATCCTCGATTGTTATATTTACGACAGGTAAACGGCAAGTGATCACAACGTTTAACGGTCTGTAGTAGTTGAAAGAATAGGGGGAAGTAGTTCGGAAATGGCTAGAACAGCTTTTCCTTGCAGTCTTCAACGAACTTTTTTTCTTGTGAAAGCTGCAGCTGATGAGAATGGGTATCTGTTCTTGAGATCAAGGAATCGACGCGAGCGCGAGGCATTCTACAAAATGTTATATATTCTTCTTTAGCGTACTATATACTCTACGGGACTAATTATGCAGTATCTACCCCGACCAGTCTCGACTCGACCTACATTTTTTGAACAAGGGGCACTTCAGAAGGTAAATTCCGTCCATAAATAGGCGATACTCTCTCTCTTATCTCAGAATGCTGTATTGATCCCGGTACGGCGATTTTTGGAGGCTGCGGTACTATTAAAAAGTTAAATTTGGCAAGGAATTCCGCTCTAAGCGGACCACTTAGGCCCATGAGTGTCCGTTAGTCCCGTGTCCCAGCGTCAGTGGCTCTAGGCAGAACCCGTTCTCTTCATTGCGTGTACTTTCAAGTTGGGGCCAGCATGGAGTCCTATTTAGGGCGTTTCGGACTTGTTTTCTGCTCCTTTTCCTCACCAAGGCTCCGTTTATACTTTGCGGCAGCGTAGCGTAGCGCTTCCAGCGTACGCCAGCGGCAGTGTCGGGGAAAGGATAGATATCGATCTAGCGTTCCCAGCGTCACGCTGGCGTAGCGAGGGCACGGGAAGCATAGCTATCGATCTAGCTTCACCAGCGTTTCTCCAGCGTTTTCCCAGCGCTTGCAGCGACGGGGCTAGAGGGCGAGGAGGTAGTTGAACGGCTGAGGGAGATATTTGTACGTCTCCTACTTTCAATTACTCTCTAGCCGCTAGCGCTTGCCAGCGGACGGCCAAGAGGCCGGCAGAGCTAGGGGTATGTGAATGTTAGGCAGAGTACAAAATACTCTCCTCCTTTCAATACTCTCTAGCCCCTCTCTAGCCCCGTCGCTGCAAGCGCTGGGAAAACGCTGGAGAAACGCTGGTGAAGCTAGATCGATAGCTATGCTTCCCGTGCCCTCGCTACGCCAGCGTGCGCTAGCGTGCCGCTAGCGGCGCGCCAGCGTACGCTGGGGGAACATGCTAGATTGAAGATCTTCCTTGCCCGGACACTGGCCGTGGCGTACGCTTTAAGCGCGTTACCCTCGCTTGCCGCACATGTATAACGCAGCCTACCACATACTCCTAGCACTGTCGTTCCGTAACTGCCTTCCCGTTACCCGCCATCCGTGGAGCTCCATTTGCTTTGAAGGTGAACAGTGGCATACCTTTACCTTTTTGCCTGTGTCAACCCCTTCATCGAATAGAGCATTACTTGGGGTCTGACAGTTCCAACCTCTCGTGAGGTTCTGTGGAGTTTTAGTCCGCATGACAAGCTGTCCTTATGGAATGTGTAAATACTTTTAATGTGAATCTCTACTGTTATTTTTAAACTGAAATTGCTTCAGATGAGGGGAAACGGTTGAGAACTGATATTGGTTTTGGACCTACTTTGCGGCGACGCCCCTTTGCGATTACTTGGCAAGAAATCACAAGACCTGTAGCAACGGCAGTTATAAGGTAGTCACAGACCACTAATGTGTTCCATCTTTCTCAGCCTTCGTTCATATATTCCGTCAGTTTTGAGCCTTCGAGCGTCTGCAGCATTTGAGCGTTACGTCAGCCGTTCAGCGATTGTCCTAGTCAACAACCCAAGACTGCCGCGAAACGCTCAAGCGCCGTGCGTACGTGCAAAATGGCTTGATCGATAACCGTAGGTGTAATATCCTTAGTCCCTTACACTCTCTGAAGCCATAACGCTTGTGGAAAGCGCGTGACGCAAAAGTATGGGCGTAGACCTCGAATACTTGGAAGTGTTACTCTTCATTTATTATTTTCCTTGATATGAGTTCCTTAGGACAATTCCCTGTGAAGTTAGATTAGCAGAGCCAACCTGAAATTATTTTTAGGTGGATAACTTGGATTACTTCGCACGTGCAGAGATATCCACTACTGAGAGTGACGTTCTGAAACAATGCTCTGTGAGTGTAAGTGGGTTCATGAATGATTTTGGCAGCTGTCTTGCTCATCGACGCTGGGAAATTTATTTATTTATTTGTTAGCACATAGCGTGCACCATCGACAGCGAGAACACGACTGTTAGTAACTCACAAAACAAATGAGGACAAACAACTACACAGAAGGAAACAAACAAACCGCTAGATATACCAGACAAATGAAGGGCGGATGAAAGGAAGTCGTACCAGCCAAGTAGAATTTAAGCAATAAAATCCGGTCATATAATAAAAGCCTCTCTCCCACGCTACGCCTCGGTTCACGATGAGGTAAAATTGGTGGTCTTTTTTTGCCGTCCGCTCTAGAGGCCCAACCACAGTCAAGCGGTGGTAGTTCGAATAAACAAGACATAGAAGTAATCTAAGATGATCATTTCATTGGGTTTTTTCAACAGTCATAAGATCACGATTCTACGGTCTTAGCTTAACCTTCTCTTACGGAAACAAACTCATGCTTGTTTCCTTCGTGTGCGGGTGAGCTCGATCTCGGTCTCGGTCTGATGTAATCCAACGCTATAGAGAACAATCACCGGCACTTCAGCGTCAGCGAATTTGACCGCTCCCTGAGCAAACCAGAATAATTCGATTCTTTCGATGACTGATTTCTTTTGTTCTTTCCTTTTCCTCTTTTTGCTATTCTTTTTCTCTTTTTTTTGTGATATGTGTCATTCATAGGTATACTACCCTGATGTGAATTACGAAAGAGAATCGTCGGCTCTTCGAGATGTACTGCTGTCAAGGCTAACTACTCGTGCCACTAAAGGAAAACATACAGCGGCGAAGTTGCCAGTTCCAAGTCGCCGTATGTGGTTAGGTTACCGCTTTTTCTAACATAGGCTTGATGGTTTCTGGATTGTAGATTTTCTCACCACTGTCAGAATTTCCAGCGCCTAAGATTTTCTTGTCGTCAATAACGTGTTCTTCTTACTCCGGTACGACCCCCCCCCTCTCGCCCCCCTCCACCTTCACTCATATACTTCTTAACAAATTCGCAGGAAAAAGAGAGTGGATGGGCAGGGTTGGGGAGGGGGAGTTTTTACACGCGAAACTACTAAACGGAAAAGAAACCAAATTTTATTTCCCGGTTTAATATAATCCCTCGCCAGCGCTTGACCTAATATGATCGACCTCCTGGTGGGTTTCCCACTACTATGTTGCGCTCTGAGTGTACTGCTTATTGTAGATTTACCAAGCGGGACAATGTTCGGAACAACTTTCTTTGTTCCTGCCCCTTTGAGTCCTGGTGATCTTTACTATAAGCACAGCGGCGAAGCATCCAAACTTATTTCTGGGCTGTTGAGGATCAACCCTGCGTCGTTGAAAGCTTATATGACATTTTGAGAACAATATCAGTCAAAAATGATGGCATCAATGTCTTTAGACCAGAGATAGAGCTCATTCGGAGGAAGAGACGTTTATACTCTGCGAACGTGAGGGCTCTTCAGGTCTTTATAGAGACTACTTACCTGACGTACAAACATGACCTTATCGCTGTGCGCTGCGCTGTAAAGCATAAAAAACCGGAGTATTTCGTGCTCTAGAATCCGTTACTGCATTGCCCAGGGGCAAAGGGGCCGAGAACAGGGGTTGGGGTAAAGGGTTGTCTGCTGCTGTTTCAAATTTTGATCGCATTATGTTTCGGGTTTAGTTAGGTCTTCTACTTTATTCGTGTGCCCAGTCTTTTAGCAGGGTAGTTGTGAAGAACGTTTTTCCTATTCAGATAGCCATCGGTGAAGGAGGACAGTGTGAAATTCTCTGGGACGAAACGACGCACTCGATCCTCATTGACGTCCGTTCCCTCTCGCCTATAAAACCATATACGGGAGTACGTGAAGTGGTCCTATCGGCAAGCAATCGATGTGAGTAGTTTGAAATTTCTCCATACATTCGTTGTGCAACCGTATATATCTAGCCCACGAGCAGCCTATCTTCCCGATTCTGTAATCTTTATATACTCGTACTGTGGTCATTTTTGCAATAATAACTTCATGTAGGAGCTCGAACTCAAAATATCCGATGCTGCGTAACCTCATTTCTGCCTTATAGGTAGGGCTCGCCGTTCATCTGAAATTTTACAACGGGTATTGGGAATCTTATGGAGGTTTCATGGCATGCGAGTTCTGTTTCATACAGTTATGTGCGTGAAATGTGGTATTGCCGCTCAACGAAAAACGGTGAAGCAGTTCTTAAATAGAGAAACGTTCGATAATCGCTAAGACTGCGTTCATACTTTGCGTCAGTGTACGCCAGCGTACGGGAGTGTTTTGAGCATACGCTAGCGCCAGTGCATGCCAGCATACAGCAGATTTTTGAGCAACTAGATAGTCTGAGGCAGGATGGTTATCGAGAAATTTGCGTTATTGTGCGGCTAAACACAGAATTAAACGATGTACGGTGTATTGCAGCTGTACTGTGCGGTTGCACTCGCCGCAATTTCACAATGCCCAATTCTGCTACCCTTCTACTTCCCCATACTCTTCACTCGCTAGAGTGGCGCTTGCGTACGCCAGATCGATGTGTACTTTCGCTGCCGTACGGCGTCGTACGCTAAGTATGAATGAAGAATGAGCGTTTTTCTGCAAATGGTTTTTTTGGCATTATGTGTAATTCGTGCACCGTATAGGAAGTCACCTAAAACTTCAAAGAACCCTACATCCCTGTTTGATACCTATTTCTTTATCTTCTAATTTATACTTCGTTTGCTCATATCACCATATGATAGGATTTCGGTTTCTGTGCCGACGGGCCTAACGCTCGAGTGGCCAGGGTACATGGGATGATATTTTAAGCCCTAATATCTCTGCTGTGGTGGTGTCTCATACAAGAGTACCATTACCGTGGACTGTGAAGAAGAAGACGAACTAATTGGTTAGGATACTCATGCATCAAAATTCACATAGCAGGATTTCTCGTCTTTTCCAAAGTGATAGGAAGTCAAGTGAATCAGATTAGGTTTTGATGGCTGCTACATCCTTTTTGAGCTTGCACCACGCATGCTCCGCCTTAGCAGAAGATTAGCGCGAGCTCTTATTGCGATCGTTAGGTTTTCAATCAACTTAATGGATTTCTCTAGATGATTGCTGTTCAGGCTGTCCGGCTAACTACCACTGAGCGGTTGAAACTTTCCAAATACCTAGATAAAGACAAAGGTGAGAAGTATGAGAACGCAGTGCGGGTATATTTCAATTCTTGGGCTGAATGTCAAGCTGCTTTGAAAAACAAGGATCGTCGTGTTGCTAGGGTGAGCTTCCCTTTTGTTTCCATAATTGGCTCATTTTGAGCTCGATTAGTTACTTTATTTTGGTGATCTCCATCTCTTTCATATTCAGAGGTGCATTTTAGTTGTTTCCTCGTGCTTTCGTTACTGGTAAATCTGACTGGAGTGGTTTTGAAAATGTAAGCATGACTTATCGTGCAAAATGGTTCACATCGCCATCAAAGAAAACTGGAGTAGTCTTTGTAAGCTTCCATAGTAATAGTCCATAAAAATCCATTTGTGTTAAGATTAGCCCTTTCAGCTCGAGGATGCTCGAGACCAAATGCTTGCGAAGAGGATACTTATAGAACATAATTTCTTTGCCGAATGTCAAGAGAAGAACGATCAATATAATACGATGGTATGTAATTTTGATATACTATTTTTTCAGCTTCAGCAAAACCTTTGTGTGACTCTTCTGACTTGCATAGCTGCACGACGTTGTGGCACTATTTACCCTTTACTGCTCCCATCATCCGGAATGAGGCCAGCGGCCTTGTTCTCAATGGACGGATCTGGCTAAAAATTTGTCCGCTGAGGTAGCTTGACCTCGTAAACATGTCTATCACCGCTTGGCCTGAGACCGCTTGGCCACCGCACCACAGACGCAGGTGCCAAAATACTCCAAACCGCCGAATTCGCTGAAAACTTCTCTCCAAGGGTAGTCTGACCCCCTGCAAGTATGTCTCCTTAGCATCGGCTCTTGTGGTGCGGGCACCAAGCGGTCTCAGGCCACGCGGACTAGTTTCGTGATGTGCGGTGTGCTAGGGTTGTAAGTGAGGCACGCTGAAAAGGCAGAATCCTTTCTGCTTGCATGTGATAGTGCTCCTTCTCTTTACTATGGCTTAGCCTTAGTAGATGGAGGGATCACTAACTCGGGAGGGGGTGAGGAAGGGTGCAGACGGGCAGAAGCAGGCAGCTCCTTCACGTGTACCCCTTCACTTAATCCCTAACTTTCTTGGCCCGCCATGCAGATGTGATACTTGTGTTCAGGAAGTCAAACTACCCTGAGGTCAAGTTTTCAGCGAGCAGCGCCTACAGCGCGAGTACCAAGCGCTTTTTAGCTAAGCGAACGAAAAGGTCAGAAGGTCAAAATGCCCCGAAGAAAGTTTTCGGCGAATTTGGTGATTTAGGTGTTTTGGCGCTGGCAACCGCACGGTCTCCAAGTGGTTTTGAGCTAAGCGATCTCATATCGTGGGTCAAACTACCCTCGGGGACAAGTTTCAGGTCAAGCGTGCCCTTGGGGAAAGAAGCGCTCGAAAACTGGCCTGATACGCTCTTCGAATGATTGGTTTAGAAAGGGGTATATAGTGCCGACGATCTCAAAAATTGTCTTCAGATCAAAATAGGGTGCGTTCCGGACCATTTTCAACACGATTCATTGTTCGAAAAGTATATCCGTCAGATATTGGAAGTGAATGGCGTTCTCGTTAAGCGTGTATATTTACATCATTCTTTTAAAGGGATGCATGAGTACGTTCTTTGCTTATTACGCCTGTAAAAGCATATTCCGTAGTTACAAGATGGGGAGGATCCCGTCCTCATGCAAGAGGTCTCGTCCGCGTTCTCAAGGGTTGTCTCACGTTAAGGGTTTTACGAAGGTGCTTCCGTCGTCCATAGCTGAAGGGATGCCTTACGTTGAAGATGCATTCCGTTTAAAGGCAGTTGGCACGATAAATCGCTATACAGGTGTAGGATTTGTACAACTGGCTTAACAGAATTCCGTGACCTCGGACAGGCGCTGCGTGAAGCCTTTTCCAAGGAGGGTACCTCTATAACGCCCTATTGAGCAACAACTTTACGTCCCAAACGCCTTCCTTGCCCGCCCGCCCACAAACGGACGACCGTTTCTGACGCTCGTATTCATTCATTTGCTGAGCAAATTATGAAGCAAAGGGATTGGTATGAAGCGGCGGTGATGCTGCATGCATATATGGGTACACATATGCAGCCGTACCTTCGGTAGCGGTGATTGGCAAGATGCGTACGGGAAACTCGTCCGAAATCGATTTACAAGTCACTGAGAACGGAGGCTTTTTCTTCGCCGGTTTTGACCGTTTCACTCCGTTCTTTCGCCATTTCCCCACTATACAGCGCCCTACTAGCATTTTAGGCTAAGTAGGAAACCATCGTGCCAACTGCCTTTAAGGACGAGCAGTGATTCTTTGACTAAAAAGACGCTTTTTATTGATGTTGTAGGAGATCGATTGCGGAATATGGGATTCAGCTCGTTTTCTTATTCTCTCACTCTCATCCATTACCTCTCGCCCGCGAATTTCTCGCTCACAATATCTCGCTCCTTGGAACATTTACCCTATCAGGATCTTACTCGGAGGCAGTTGGCACGATGGTTTCCTACTTAGCCTAAAATGCTAGTAGGGCGCTGTATAGTGGGGAAATGGCGAAAGAACGGAGTGAAACGGTCAAAATCCTGCGAAGAAAAAGCCTCCGTTCTCAGTGACTTGAAAATCGATTTCGGAGTTTCCCGTAGGCATCTTACCAATCACCGCTACCGAAGATACGGCTGCATCTATGTACCCATGTGTGCATGCAGCATCCCAATCCCTTCGCTTCATAATTTCCTTAGTTCATAATTTGCTTAGCAAATGAATGAATACGAGCGTCAGGAACGGTCGTCCATTTGTGGGCGGGCGGGCGTGGCGGGCGTTTGGGAGGCTTGATAGGGCCCTTATAAGGGCACCTTCCTCGGGGAAACCGCTATGCAGCGCCTGCCCAGGGTCGCGGAATTCTATCCTGCCAGGAGTATTGATCCTAGTCGTCTTGGGGGATTTATCGTGCCAACTGCCTTTAAGGTTTCTTCGACCAATTTCTCCTCCTTTCACCACTGGTAGGACGATAGCATCTATGAATTAGGCCCCGAAGACCGCGAGTTGTAATTACGCAATGTGTCTTTAGTTTGATTCTGGTTAATGGTTTGTTTTGTATTCATTATCCCAATGCCTGTTCAGCGTGAATGAAAAAGCGAGAGTTACCGTCTATCGTGCACTCATTGAGTACTTGATAAGGAATCACGAATGGCATGACCCCTATCCGTTGTCCATCTATGAGTGGAAAGAAGTAGGTTTTTCTTTGGATTTCTGAATTTTTCGAAATATACACTGACAGTTGAAGTTCAAGAATTATAAGTTGTTGCTTTTATCCTTTCTTCTGCTTAGACTCATTTTTCGACAGCACAGCTTTTTGGCCACACCACTACCTTCTAGTTTTGATGAGATCCTTCAGAAATCAGCTATTCACATTGACCCTTTCCACTTTTCTTTGTCTAATGAGTCACTCCAAGCTAAGTAGCAATTTCATGTCAGATACCCTACTAAGGGCGCGGTGCCGATGAGGGCTGAGTAGTGGCAACGTTCTACCTGCAGGTTCATACTTTGCAGCAGCGTCCACCACCCCACCAGCGTTTCGAGCACGCTTAAGCGCCCACGACTGGAAAATGGATAGTGATTTAGCGAATGGCATCATCCACCAGCGTCTAGCGGCGTCCATCAGCGTTTACCAGCGTCCAGAAGTGAAGAGTTTTTGGACTTAGGAGGAAGCATACAGCTCGTAGAGGTGGCAGATAGCTGGAGCAGGCGTCGTGAAATTGCTGCGTGTGCAACCACACCGCGGTGCAGTTGCACATGCCGCATTTTCGCGACTCCTAATCCAGCTGTCTTCTCCGTCCTACTTTCCCGCAGTTGCGTGACAACTAGGACTTATCGTGGTGGTCCTGGCGCGAAAGGCCAGGGCGCAGAAAAACAGGGGATGGCGGCGCAAAAACATACCGAGGGCGTGAGTTCTGTGAGGGGGAGGGGCCTCGCGATGAATGAGCACCTTATAAGGCGTAAAAGTTTGAATGTGCAAGGCCACTCTGGCAAAGGATACGTGGACGTGAGAGCGCAGAGAAAAACAGAGAGATGGCGCGTTCAGAGGAGTTGAGTGCGAGTTGTCCATGGATCGTAGACGTAGTTTCCTAGTCGCTGGTGACGCTGCTGGATGCTGCCGCGAAGTATGAACCCAGCCTTATGAACTCGAAAAGAAATCGTTTAACACATTGACGACCGCGTGATGCGCATTGAATGCACGCTTTGTAGGCCACGTGGACCGCGTGCATTGTAATACGAATCACGATGTGGAATCCATTTCTTTCACTAGTGCATGGTTTTTTTTTGTTTAGATTCTCATATTCAATACATGCTTTGGTCCTTAGTATATTCGTACAACGCAAGTCCATGGAATAGTTTAATGCACACTAGTTTAGCAAGGACTTTTGGGGAAAGATAGCCCTTTGCTTGAATTGGTTTACTCCTCAACTCTGGTTTGCTCTGCGACTCTTCAGTAATAAATATAAACAAATAAAATATCGATAATTATAAAAAAAATTATAAGATGAAGGTTTCCTGTAGAAGGCACGACTTGTGTTTTTATGAAAACATTGGTTACAGACAAATTTCTGGCACCTAGTGCAACGAGAGTTGGCCAGCCTAGTTTTTTCCATAGTGAATGATTGACTTACTTCATAATTGCTCTCTAAACCAGGTTTCCTGATCCAGTCTCCAAAAAAAGGGCTTCGCGGGACAGAGTGGGCGCTTGTGGCGTTCGAAAAAGCGCGCATGTCCCACGAGGCCGCAAACGTAAAAAGCCGCGCGGTTGTCAACGTGTTAATCTAATAGATGAACTTCGAAATTTTTATGGATCATATTTTCTTATTGATCGTATATTCGTATTA
Source organism: Cooperia oncophora (assembly GCA_036418165.1). Classification (NCBI taxonomy): domain Eukaryota; kingdom Metazoa; phylum Nematoda; class Chromadorea; order Rhabditida; family Trichostrongylidae; genus Cooperia; species Cooperia oncophora. Next base: position 13,125 of record MU966681.1, read on the forward strand.
CTTTGCCATCAAGTTTTCTTATGATGGAACAGCGTTGGACGTTTCGAACAATTAAATACGTATTTGCTGACAATTCTGCGTTTTTTTTAGTTGTTGAACCGTAGCCTTCCATGGCATTGGCATCTTTTCGACAAGGGTCCGCAAAAAGACGACGAAGCTGATAGCCAGCAGGCTGAATTGGTCTTCAAGGATGTTGATTGTGGTTTACAAGTGATGGATTTGTTGACGACAGATATAAGGGAGCTCAATTTTTCAAATGGTTACGATCCTTCTCAGAGAGTGATTTTTAATTTTTCATCTACAGTGTGCTCTCGAGTACTCATTTTCAAACTAACTGTTGTTCAGATAGTCATGAAACCATATTACTGCATTGGAGTTAGTGTAACTAAAGAAGTGCGGGTGGCCTGTGATCCCTTTATAAGGTACTCTTCATTTTGCTCTAGATCTTCGCTTAGAACAAGCGTCATTGCGAGTTTTTTGATGAAACAGCATTGTTTAATTAGGCCTGTTTACAGGAAATTAAGCGAGGAAAAGCCGGCTGCAGATGAGCTGACCTACTCGTTGGAGATTGTAGACAAAACCTGGACGCCGGACTATGAGGCAACAGACGATTGTGATACAAGTGAGGGCGAGATAAGCGTCCAAGGATGGCCACGAGAGTGCGTTTCTCTTTCTTTGCAATTTTTTCTGATTACCATCCAGTTCAGGGGACGAATTTTTTGCTGTTTGCTTATACTCTGAGGACAAGTTCCACATCCGTACGATTATAGTGGGTTGTGGCCACTGAACCATTACGCGTTCCTTATTGGTAACCTTCTGCTCTGCCATCTCAGGCACCATTCAGGCTCTGCTCCGACGCGCCACCATGGCAGCCGCGCTCAAATGTTTTAGACAGGAACGCAGCCATAGGCAGGTATCGATGGGCGCTGGTCGCTTCCTGATTTGAGAATGTGGAGAAACAGGAGCATTCAAGAATGTGATCCGACGCTACTTTACCTGGTTTGAGTGTATGGGGAATGAGAATAACTTATCCTCCTATTCCCCACACTCTCAAATCTGTTGCGACCAGCGCCAACCAATACCCGTCTATGACTGCGTTCCCCTTTATAGCGAGGCGCGATGCAACAGTAGCACATCACACGGGTCGTCGCGAAGTCTGAACGCTTGCTCAGAGGGTGGGCCCATTAGCATCGCCCGCGAGCACAGTGTGGAATTTCTTTAGGACATTGTACTGGTAATCCTGTTGTGTGATAGTTGCATTAGTATCATAATTGACTAACACTGAATTGCAGGCACGTTGAAGAAGTTGCGATGCGACTGATTTCTTATTTCGAAGGCACTTACATCGACTGCAGCAACGAAATCAATGGAAGACTCTTATATGGGTAAGTACTTCAAACCTGAGGAGTTGATTCTAAAGGCAGTATTCACGAAAGTGTTGAGCAGCGTAACGGCTCGCGAACGGATCACTTTGATTGTTTTGGGTCATTCTGTACAGGTGGTAGAAGGAGGGCAAAGATGACTATTTGAATGGAGCGCACCATAAAAGCTCGGGTGACTGGGTAGATGGATGTTTTCAACATACGACGTGCCCCGTGGGACAAAGAGGTCGAGTCTTGATAAGCAACTAGTGTAAAATAGAAAATTGTACCTACAGCAGCTAAATGAGTGTCGGCTGCCTTTAGGAGGGTGCGCATAGGTCACTCGATCATGGATGAGAGTTGCTTCAAGAAAGACAGCACACTCACCTCCGAAGACGGTTCTCGCCACGAAGAACGGTTTCGCACAAAGTTCACGGGAACAACGTTGGAGGATACTGGTATGCGGCTTCTGTCTCCGTACTCCGCCCGCGCTATCGTTAAGGTGCAGATCTTGCCAAGGTCCCGCGGCGAAGCACACATTCAGAGGTAGAACACATTCAGAAGTGACAAAGCGCAGACAAGCAGCGCATTCAGCTGTGGCTAGGCAAGAGCAGTTCGGCGACGGGGGGGGGGGGGCATTTTGCACTTTTGCTACTTCCATCGACGTGTCGAGCCATCTAGAGAGCTATTTCATGAGCTTACAAGAGTTGGCAGGTTTCACCATGGCGGCTCGACGAGTTTGTTCCAGCTTCACAGGTGTTACAGGTTTCACTGAAGTGAGACCTGTAAATCGGAACTAATGAAGCAGCGAAAGTGCAAAATGCCCACTCGTCGTCGCACTGTGTTGGCTAAGCATATTCCAGGGGTGTAGCAGCTCGGCGGCATATGGGAACAACATCCAGGTCAGTGCCCAGCCCTGTTCGCATGCCTTTTTGAACGCGAAAAGTGGTGTGCTGGTGCTGCTGCGGAC
>MU966682.1:0-14166 GCA_036418165.1 Cooperia oncophora
CGGGAGACAGAGGCACTGAAAGCTAAGCTAAGAAGTGGGGAACAAGCGTCACAAGGAGTATTGTGGCCGCCTAGAACGGTAGTCATGAATTAACAAACGAAACCAGTATCCTTGGATCTTTCTGAACCACGCTAGCACATCTATTTGCACGGGAAACCTTACCTGGAAGTTAAAGGCAGTTGGCACGATAAATCGCTATACATATGTAGGATTTATACCGCTGGCTTAACCACAGGAGCTCCGTGGCGCCTTTTCTAAGGAGGGTACTCCTATAACGCCCTATCGAGCAACAACATTCCGTCCCAAACGCCTTCCTCGCCCGCCCGCAAACGGACGACCGTTCCTGACGCTCGTATTCATTCATTTGCTAAGCAAATTATGAAGCGAAGGGATTGGTATGAAGCGGCCGTGATGCTGCATGCATATATGAGTACACATATGCAGCCGTACCTTCGGTAGCGGTTATTGGCAAGATGCCTACAGGAAACTCGTCCAAAATTGATTTTTAACACATTGAGAACGGAGGCTCTTTCTTCGCAGGATTTTGACCGTTTCACTCCGTTCTTTCGCCATTTCCCCACTACATAGCGCCCTACTAGCATTTTAGGCCGAGTGGGAAACCATCGTGCCAACTGCCTTTGAGCCTTTCCAATACCGCGTGGGAGCCGGATGTATGGCGCAATACAGAGGTGATGTCGATCGGCGCCGAATGAACTATTCCCTAATAACCTCGGCGAAAAGATAGATAGATATTGTCGAATGTGTGGGTTTTTCATGTCGTCCGTAACTGTCTACGCAACCACGAGGGGGAATTTTTCAATTGCATAGGAAACAATGAGTGTTTTTAGTGAATGGAAAGACTGCTTCTTTGTTTAGAGGAAGCACATATGAAGAAAGCTTTGACTGTTCAATGCAATGAAACTTGAAAATGACATTCTTTCAACTACGTCACTGAAGATGCTTCCTTAAAAAAGCTTCCGTAGGATAGGGCAGTTAATGCTCAACATAGAGTTTTTTCGATCTTCCTTTTTTCTCTTCAGATGTAGTTATACTCTCGAGGAAGTTAGGTATTCGAAAAAGGGCTATTGGAGTTGACTTCTAGAGTTTCTGGCTTGTGTTGCAACACGTCGAGAAATAGCGTGCTCCGTATCCTATTTCGAGCTTCTCAACACATTACTCCTGTAGCACTAACTTCTAGTTTGCTGTGTTGAATCCTTTGCAATACGTGAGGGTGTGCGTTTTGAAAAAACAATATGCAAGGCGCGTCATTTTGAATAGCTAAAGCTGGCGCTGTCCCTGCGAGTGTGGGACGGAATTGTGGCCCGAGGTGTAGTCTCATAGACCAGACACAGTCGTGCAGCCGCGTGGCCTCCTCAACTACGTTAGCACTCGGTTTTCGATACTTCTCTTTTTTTCTGTTTTTTTTTACGAAATTCAGGAACTTTTTATTACTCATCGCACACTTTGGTGCATTTCCATGTCTAGTCCCGGAACTTTTCTTCTCTCTTCGTATGTTCTTGTTCTTGCGGCGGCTCACAAGATCTCATGCCCAAGGAGAATATTAAAAAGAGATCATGGCAATTTTTCGGAGGTCCCTCTATAAAATCCGTAGAAAATAGCAACATTTGGCTAGAATTCACATAAAAACACGAATGAGTGGGCATCATGCCCAGATAGCATGGATTTCATCTATTCCGCTGGGTGGTAATATGGGGGATCTTTGAAACGCGCTCACACTTTACATTTAGCTAGGCATCGGCATCAGGAGACGTTTTCGGCGTATAAGCTGCAAAGATAGGTTCGAACTCTTGCTGTTCATTTCAAGGCAGTTGGCACGATGAATCCTCCAAGACCAGTGGGATTGATACGCCTGGCAGGACGGAATTCCGCCGACGCGCTGAGGCAGAACGCGCTGCATAATGCCTCTTCATAGGCAAGGAGCTCTTATAAGGGCCCTATCACGCCACAACATACCGACCCAAACGCCTACCATGCCCGCCCGCCCACAAATGGACGACCGTTCCTGACGCTCGTAAGGCAGCGTTCAGACTTGATAGCGCTACAGCCGCTGCAGCATCGCCTAACAGTCGCTCGCGCTACGCTCGCGCTGCTAAGGCGTCGCGGCTTGGTAGCGTCGCGCTCAGCGTCGCGCTACAGCGTAGCGCTACAGCGCCGCTTCGCAACGTACTGCTATTTCCAACGTTAGGATGATTAGAGTTGCTTACAGAGAAAAGTGGGAAGGTTGCTGGAGTTTTCTTGAGAAATTCACGGAAAGGTGAGACTGATACAGCTGTAACTATCTGACCATCCTTGACAGTTACTCATTAGTCACTATTTTTCTGGTACTGCTTTTAGCGTAACAGTGTCCTTCTGTCCTATTAAGAGCATTTTCTGCAAAAAACACCCAAAGAGTACTCGCGCCACCTAAAAACACGCACGCATGTTTTTTTTACCGGAGACAGAAGAACCATAAAGGAACTTCTTGTTTGCCTTGTGTTAACGCATTGGTGACCAGACAGTGTTCGCGTGCCTGTTGTGGGAGATAAGGCCATTTTTACGCTCCTAGGCCAAAAAAGTACAAGAAACTGTCAAAGCTTTGTTGGCTGTGAATGCCTCGAAAACCGGCATCTTTTTCCTGTGATCCAGGCAGAGATAGGGGGCAAATTCGAAAAGCAGATTTCGCTCCGCTGTAGCGCGACGCTGCAGTGCGACGCTGTAGCGCGCTACAAGTGCTGAACGCTGCCTCATTCGGATGCATTTGCTTACAAGGAAAGGATGGTTGGTCGAAGTGGCCATTTCAGACAAGGTGCATACACACTGATGCGTCTTCGGACGCTGATTTCAAATCTGCTTTCCATATCTGCTAAACGATTCTCTGAGCAGAGATATGCAGGAGGTTGTTGTACGGAGCACAATTGAGCTTGGTAACACAAATGAGACGTGAGTCGTCACACGAAGTGCATCGGTGGCCTAGTGGGTAGTGTGCCGCGCTCAAGTATGCGAGGTGAGAGGTTCGAATCCCTCCATGAATCGCCATTTTGCATTTTCTCAAAAATGCCTCCTGCACATCCGGAAAGCACTTCTGCGAGGCTAGGAGACCTGATTCTACCAAAAAATTTTATTTCTGATGTGATAGAGCCATTCTGGAACACTCCTAGTGGGAACTCCTGATTGTTGGTTTCGGCGGCATTATTCGTTCCGTCGTGTTGTGAGGCCAAACTGATTCCAGATGGCATGGAAGCCAAAAGTGGATGTCGTGGTTGTTATCAGGACCGTCAGTAACCAACAAGGACTAAGATTTAGCGAGGAACCTCCACTGCTCACAGAGATTTGAATCGGCGATAGTGCCAGCAACCTTTAGGAATTGGCTGCCTATGGTTCTAATATACTGCAGTGTTGATTTCCAGGGCACTGAAGCACCTCTAGTTTCAGATTCCAGCCAATTTGGGCAATTTGGAGCACCTCATATACATGCTGGAAATGGGTGTGACCTGGTCAAAAATCCTGCATAACTTTGTCCAGGAAATCGTTTAGCAGATATGGAGGGCAGATTTGTAATCAGCGTCCAAGGGCCCATCGGGCAGTATACGTCTCATTTCGAATGGCCACTTCGACCAACCATCCTTCCTTGTAAGCAAATTATGAAGCGAAGGGATTGGTATGAAGCGGCCGTGATGCTGCATGGATATATGAGTACACATATGCAGCCGTACCTTCGGTAGCGGTTATTGGCAAGATGGGAAACTCGTCCAAAATTGATTTTAAACACATTGAGAACGGAGGCTCTTTCTTCGCAGGATTTTGACCGTTTCACTCCGTTCTTTCGCCATTTCCCCACTATTAGGTTGTTGCATAAGTTCTTATACACGTGTTTGATCCTCTCCTATTTCGTTCGCATGGATGTTGGTATTACGTCATCACGTGTGCGTGACGTGTACATTATACTCTTTCATTACACTAGCTATCACTCACCGAGCTTGCATTTGCAGTACACAATGTCGCACAATTTGCACTGTGACAAAACGTACCTGCGCCACTGTTTGGTTTTGCTCCACGATTTCGGCTGGAATGCAAAGGAAGCCCATACCAAGCTGGTGGATACATACGGTGAGGACGTCATCTCTTACATGACATGCAAGAATTGGTTCGCCAAATTCAAGAAAGGAGACTTTTCTCTCGAAGATGCTCCGAGGTCGGGTCGGCCGATGGAGTTGGATTTGGAAGTACTACGTTCCACCGTGGAGGAGGACCCGTACCTCACCACCAGAGAAATGGCGACCATGCTTAGCTATGATCATTCGACGGTTGCACGTGGACTAGAAAAGCTCGGCAAGGTAGCAAAGCTTGGTCGATGGGTCCCACATGAACTGTCCGCTTATGACCTCTCGAGGAGGGTGACCACCTGCACTTCTCACTTTCCAAAAGAGGCTTCACTTTCTCAACTCGATGATCACTGGAGATGAGAAGTGGGTCCTCTACGATAACCCTGTGAGGAAGCGGCAGTGGGTCGACAAAGGAGAACAGCCAGAAGCCACCCCAAAGGCCGACCTTCACCCCAAAAGGTTCTCCTGTCCTGTTGGTGGTCCAGAAGAGGCATGGAGTACTGGGAGCTGCTGGAGAAGGGACAGACGATTGACGCTTCCACATACGTGACCCAGCTGCGGAAATTGAAAGATCACGTCGACCGTACTCGTGGAAGGAATGCGGAAATCTACTTCCACCATGACAACGCCCGACCTCACACTGCAAAGGCGACCCAGGCCGAGCTGGAGAAGTACGGATGGCTGATGGTCGCCCACCCTCCCTACAGCCCTGACCTCGCTCCTTCTGACTACTGGCTGTTCAGCCACCTGCAGCGCTATCTGGACGGAAAAAAGTTCGAAACAAAGGATCAGGTCAGAAAGGCGCTCGACGACTTCTTCAAGTCCCAGCCTCCGTCGTTCTGGAAGGATGGAATCGACAAGCTGCCTGAGCGCTGGCGTCGAGTAGTGAATGGTGATGGTGCATACCTCTAATCTCCAGGCTGGTTCGTTTTTGACAAAAAAAAGTCGTGTATAAGAACTTATGCAACAACCTAATATAAGCGCCCTATTAGCACTTTAGGCCGAGCACCAAACATCGTGCCAGCTGCCTTTGAAGCAGTTTGCTCTGACTTCCGAGTACGACACGGCAGATGCCCTGTACCAATATTTTCAACGGGAATGTGTTCACATTGGCTAGTCTGTGTCTAGTTCATTGAAGAAAAGATAATCGTACCACGAAGGAGGTTTAAAAACTACTTCTTCGCTGTGTTTGCTTACAGTGTCCGATTTCGTTAGTGTAAAAAACGTATTTGTCGTGTACTGACAGACTGAAAGACGACAACTGGGCTTAACATTCGAAAAACTGCTTAATCGTATTATGATCGTGGAGTAAGATTCGTCTGTTCATGCCGACGTTTCCCGAAAAGTCCTGCGACACCTGAGCGAGGTCCCAGGTGTCGCAGGACTTTTCAAAGCCGGGGTACATCGTTGGAGACTTTTGTTGATTCCGTACGATTGAAGAGCTATGACTACCTTTGAGGAAAAGAAGAAGCGGCTTTGAAGAGCTCCATTAGTGCTTTTCTCAATCATTCTTTAACTCTTAAACTTTCAAAAAACATCCTCAGGAATACTTAAGTATTTTCGAAGAAATTAAAGTTTGAGTTGTAATTTTTAAAATTTAAGTTGAGTTTTATGAAAATTCCGCCAGTTTCAAATGATGGCTATCTTGTAGACTAGGAGATCTGAGGCTGCAACACTCCTTGAAAAGAGGTCGCGTTTGCGATGGTAAACTCAGTTCGTTCGACGGTTTGTGTATGAGGGTCGTCCGAAGCGTCGCGCTGCGCAGCGATGCAACTGCCATGATGCAAGTGTCGCGATGCGCACGTAATGCAAGTGTAGAGGTGTGTCGCACTTCAGTTGTACAGCTCAGCTTCCCTGTATGATTAAGAAAGCAATTTCGGACGAGTTCCGCTTAGGCAGCGTACTAATAACCGCCCCGGAGATACTGCTGCATGTGGTATGCTCATATATTCCTGCAGCACAGCAGCCGCTCCATATCAATCCCTTCGTTTCATACTTTACTCGCATATGAAGCGATACGAGCACCAGGTACGGTCGTCCATTTGTGGACAAACGGGCGCGATGGGCGTCCGGGCCGTCACGTTGTAGCTTCATTGGGCCTTATAAAGGTACCATCTGAAATTTCCAGCATTTTGGCATTTTCAGCAATAATGCCATGAGCAGGCAACGAGTGGCGGGACTCTTCCGTCTGCGACCCAACTCACGCTCCCTCACACAGGGTTCGCAGGGATCATGACTGTACACTCCCAGTAGATTACATGTATTAGCCTGAACCGAAAACCTTGCATCATCCGGATGTCATCCCTAAACTCTTTCGAAGAAAAAGTTGCTTCAGTGTAAAGTGCAGAATGACAACTGCTCATTCAACAGTTACTGTTATTCACACGACTAAAAGAGAATTCTGTCTTTGATCGGAGGGCAAATATGGACACCGTGAGACCACGTACTTCGCATGTCGTCTATTACGAAGTCTAGAGCAGCTGTCAACATAATAGTCGATCGCGGCAGTTGCATCCCGCTGCGCATCGCGACAATTGCATCGCGGCAGCTGCATCGCGACAAGTTTGAACGCTGCTTAACCCATCGAAACCCATTTAAAATATTGCTCATACAAGGGAAGATTCGGGTAACATGTGGTAAGAAAACGCAACAAGTGAGAGATTGCTTCAACATGCTGCCTCCCTTTTCTGGAAAACTCCACGCCTAAAAAAGCTGTCACGCCTAAAAGAAGCCTCGCGATCTCTACCATGTCAACACAAGTGCTCCAGCGCCACTTTACGCTCTTTGCGCTGGGATCTCAACGCAGCCGCAAGCTTTTGCAAATCGTTACGTATTTAATCCTACTCATCAGAGCACATAATTAGAGCTGGAAGGAGGGCGGAGCGTCGCACCAGGATCCTTGTCAAAGGGGGGAGGGGCGTGCTGACATTTCACTTATCACGATGCTATAACCTGATCTAGGTACTGATCTTTTCTCCTTCCTAATTTTCTGTTGGGTTGCATTAGTGGACAATGAATGCCCCCATCGCAGGAGCATTCTGGTAGTCATAATGGTATGTCAGAATTATCAAATCTATGCCTTGGGAAAAAGTGGCGAGCTCGTTGTTTATTTTGCATTTCTAACGTAGTCGGCTCTTACTGTAGGACATTGTTTTTCGTTCTGACATGGTTGGTTAGTCATCATTTCGCCTTCCTGGATTACAAAGGTTTCCGTTCCAGGAGTATGAGTCGGCCTCAGGATACATTGTTCAGTAACACGAGGACTTTGAAAGTTCTCGTGGTTTCTAGTGGTGACTGAGTGCCCGTTCCAGGAGTATGAGTCGGCCTCAGAATACGTTGTTCAGTAACACGAGGATTTGAAAGTTTTCGTGATTTCGAGTGGTGACTGTGCTTGGAGCAGTCCAAAGAAAGTGACTTGGCATCGGGATTGTCACCTATACCTTCATTCCATTGAGACTTACACTCGTGTTTATCGCAAAATTTTCGCAATGCTGGATTGACTGCGACCTTTCCCTGATCGTGCCCGTATGCGAATGCCAATGGAACTCGTCGACTGGCCACGAGTCCATGAAGTTGAGTAAAACTCCCTTTGTCAGTTTGGGTGCCTATGGTGGTAGTGCGACCTTTGAGGTAGTCTGAAATACTGTGGTTCGATGCACTCCTAACCAGAAGTATTTGCTTGATCTCTACCAGTTTTCCATATTTTTGTTGTCAGAATTATCCTGGAGAATGGCTGTCATCCTTTGAAAAAGCAGAGTTAAGGCATATTCAAAATTGACATTTGTATACAGCTGCGGAAAGAGAAACCTGGAACAAGCAAAAAAATCGGAATTTCTTATCAAATTATTTTTTGATTTTCTTTGACTTGGGTATCCGAAATATTGTGGATATAGATAAAGTATGCCTGGGAGAACAGTTTTCAAATTAGTTAAAACGACTCTGAGCAAATAGAAAATTACGTGATATCTAGGTTTCAGCAGCCAAGGTCAGCATCCGAGACAATGACCGAGTAAAAGTCGTCTCGTTAGCGCTATCAGGCATTTTTGAGATGACTCGAAGCATGAATTAAAGGGAAAGGCCACCAATATGAAGTGAGCAATCCCACGCATTTTGAGAAATTAAGAGGCGAATATCCGTGGATACCTGGAGCTCCTATGGAGTCGATTCCACGGAGGATGAAGGCCATAAGCAAATGCAGTGGTAAGCAATTAAATTTAGAGCGCTGCATAAATTTTTCCTGTTGAATTCTCGCTATCTGCTTACCTTTCTGCTGTATTGCTGTTGAATAAGAGCTTCAGAACAGTTTGAAACGCGATTTTGTGGCTTGTTCCAAGTTTTTTTCCGCAGCTGTATGTGAGGGCTATGTGGACTACAAACACCATGGGGAAAATCATGCTTTAAGCAAGAAAAGTGAGGTTACCCTTTCGTTCCCCTTCAGCTATCAAGTCACGTAGCTTCCAAGCGTAACCCACTACTTGACACAACGAAAGCCTATTGGTTGGTATTCATAGGATAGTTTGTATCTTGTCGTGTTGTAGTGGCAGACGAATAGCTGACCACGCGCGCAGCGCAGGGATCACAACCCGGCTTAGCTCGCACTCTGCTTAACGAAGTCTTCTCTACCTTTTGGGGCTAGTGGAGTGGTAAGTGGTACCACGTCTGGGAGGACAAAACCCTGTCACACGTACGGCTGGCCCAGCAAGTCAGAGTAGAGACCAAATCACATTTAATGAGCCATGCAGTAGAATACGTGCCGCATCCCAGAATGGGATTGATGAACAGCGTAAGCTTTACACTTTTGGTTGTCGTGCAATGTTAAACACGCCAAATGCCTATGCACTCCATCATCCGTTGCTTTAAGTGGGGGATATCTTCTCTTCACATCTTCGAGAATTTCAAAATGTAATAGTCATTAGGTGGTGTAATGGCAAAGGGCACGCTTACCACACGTGCGGTCGAGGGTCAAACCCGGATCGTTCCTGCCCACGAACAAAGCCTTCTACCCTTTGAGAACGGTGAATTGGTACCATCTGATCTATCGGAGGAGAAGACCACTGACTTGCACAGCGAATAGCCCGTGCCGTTCATTGTATAGGTCACATTGCATTCAATAAGCCAGTGGGATTCTGGTTATAAGTGGAATGTATGCCGCACCCCTAAAAAGGTGATCACAACGAAGGTTATCCTTTCATCCTTTAATAGTCATGAGATATTTTATTATAAAAACACACTTAGGCCAGGCCATATAGGCTATATATGCCTCGTAGTAGTAGGCCTTATAGTTAATTCGGGCCCGAGGCTGCACAAAGCTTGTTCACTGTATTGCCCAGGCTAGAACACTTGGAGCACTTGTCATGCGACCCTTTCTGTAATTCGAGGTGAGAGAATGATTAATTAGGCTAATGTCATTTAGCCGCGAGCTACTTACTAGAAACTATGCTATAATGGACCATGGAAGCAAGTCATGCTCAAAGACAACTGGCACGATAGATCCCCAAGACGTGTAGGATTGATACGCCCAGCAGGTCAGAATTCGGCGAACCTGAGCAAGTGCTGCGTGGTACCTTTTCCAGGGAAATACCCTTATAGTAGCCTATCAAACTATAGTATACCCGGACGCCTACCGTGCCCGCCTGTCCACAAATGTCCAACCGATCTGATGCTGTGTCGCTTCATTTCCGATGAACATGAAGCAAAGGGCCTGTTAAGAAGCATTTGCGATGCAGCATGCATATATGAAATGCAACCGTATCTAACATAGCTGTGCCAAAGGGAAACTCGTCCGGAATCGCTTTCTAAGTGTGTTTGATCACAGGTTTTTTTCGAAGGTTTATGACTGCTTTTTCGCCATTTCCCCACTATATAGCCCCCTGCTGCCAAGCGAGCACCAAATTATCGTGCCCTATGCCTTTAAACTGTCATTGTTTTCTGGTTCAGCTGTGGATCTGTGGAAAGCAATTGAACTTTCAAACTAGACTCACACATTTGCTCATTATCCAGCAAAAGGATACCATCATAAAGCGGTCTTATCAGATTTTGACAGGACTTTTCCTTGAGAGAGTGCGCTGTCAAATGAGTGACCAGTAATCAGTGTCACGATTAGTAACCAAAATGGCCCTATTTTCAGGCGTATAAGGCACATTTAACGAAGTTTTACACGAAAAGTGCTAAATGTGCTACAAGCACGCTCAAAGTTGCTAGGCACGGCGACAGTTTTCCTGCCTTTTTTTGCATAGTTTTATCTTCCAGCTGATTTTCAGCATCTCTTATCAAAACAAGTCATCAATACGATTAAGAACAAATAAAAACACGCAAGTGTAAGAAGAATTATTCGCGGCGTTCGAAGCAAAGGTGCGCCGTATACATGAATGCGCCTTATACTCCAGAAAGTGGGATAATATTTGAAGGCTACTATGTGATGACAAACAAAGAAATAATGGTGCTCGAACGTTTAATTGTTCGAAAATTAACAAAGAAAATCAACAGAAGTGTCAAATAGTCGTAGTATCCATCAACAGATGTCGTTCTTTGTCATAATGTATATAATTATCCACTCATTGCAATTAGAGCACGTTGTTCAACATGATAATTATCGTAATTAAGGGACACATAAAAGAAAGCAATTCAAACAAATAGATAACAGTAAAGCTAATAGCAAGTAGTGTAGCAGTACACCTGTCCATACCCTTACAATAGAAAAATGCAAACAAACGACACAATAACTGTGCCTAACAGACCGTCATATTTTACAAATCGAGAAACTATGATAGTTTCGAGTCAACTAGATAGAAACTTACACTATTATCAGTTGTAAAAAAGGTAAATCGTTCACTATAGAAGTAGCAGTTGAGCTTGTCCTTGTTCTAGTATAAGCTACATCTCGTCCATTTCGGACTGGGTCTCTAGATTTCGTTCCCTTCCACTTCTGATATGGATTCGGGCATAGGTTTATTCATCGTCTCCGGTAGAAATACCGCCGTCAATAATCCAGCTATCAATGAAAGTGCTGTGAACGGAATGACCATAGCGAGCTTGCCGTAGGAGTCAACCTGGAATTTGCTAGTGCTTCTTCATCAGTTTTAATTCCCTTTTTGGCGGTATCTTTGACTGGTAGAAGGTCTTTAACTTGAACATCTTTTCAGAAATCTTGTTTGGTTTGTTTGTTTTTGCTTTGTGTGACTAGTGCATGTACTCGCTGGCGTTTCCGTCAAATTCTCTGCACAAGAAAACCTGATTCGGTTCGCTGCAAATCAATCAGTTTGGTCACCGCTTGTCAGTAAGGAATGTCTTCGGGACTTGATAACCGCTTCAGCTTACTTCGCCATAGGATCAGAACCGTATAGACAAGTTTCATACGAGAATGCGGAAGTCATAGTGAAAGGCTCTCCAGGTTCGTCTCACTCACACATTGAACAAGTTTGAAACTCACCAGCCATAAAGCCATATACGATGACATGATAGCTCCGACGCGAGCAATTGTTGAGCAGCATCCAACAGCAGTGTTGCGAATTACCGTCGGGAAAAGTTCAGAAGTATAAGTGTACATAGCGGTGTAGGAGACCGTCACAGCACCCTTCGTAATCATCATTTGTAACATTCCCCAATAAAATGAAACTGAAATTGCAGAATCGAGTTAGAATTGAAATGCCTCCCGTATAGCGTAGCATATCATGCAAATGCTGTGAAACTGGAAAGTCTGGAATACCTACCGTCGTCCCCAATGACCCAATTGAAGACCAGACAAAGTCCAGCAGTCAGTAGACCAAATGCGACAAGTTGGCGTCTCCCTATACGATCGATGAGGAAGTACACGACGAGAAGAGCCGGAATTTCCATCAAAGCACTAATGGCGAAATTTATATAAAGACTGCCACCACCAAGATCGCTCTTCATAGTCAGTCCATAGTACATCATAGTATTCACAGGCCTTGAATAAAAGTCATTCATTTCCACGTAGTAATGTGGGTTTCACTTCAGTCAGTGTCAGAACCTACCACAGGAAGAAACAGACAAGCGTTCGGATGCGCATCTTCGGTGTACGAACAAGATCGATTATGCCAAACGACTGATATTTGCTGTTCTGGGTTTGCATCAACTGTTCCCACCTGTAACGCTAGCCTGATAGTTCTCTAAAATTACCCTTTGTAGCTTATTCCCACTAACCATCTTTCCGGAACGTACGATCCGTTTATTCGAGCGGCCTTGTGAAGAATCTTGTCGGCTTCGTCATAACGTTCTTTTGTTACTAACCAACGGGCGCTCTCCGGAACCACCCTTGAAATAATGGCAGTTCTCACACTGTATCACTATTCCTTTGTTGAGGATACTTACCACCAATAGGAGAAGAATATTAGAGAAGGTAGCGCTATAGCAGCATGAAGAACACGGTAATCTGTTAGAAGGTATGCCATACCGGCTAGCATCATCTAAATTTGTAGTTTAGTAAAGGTGCTAGACGTCATCAGGCAACCAAAAATTTCGAAAATATACCTCTCCTACGGCGTAAAATGCACCAGCCACAACGGCTCCAAGTCTTCTATACTTAGCACCGACTAATTCCATTCCCAATACAACAGCCACACCGAATATGCCTGGCTGTGAGAATCCTGTTCCTGCCCTGTAAGTCTCGGTTTATAAGGCACTCCTTTTCCCTGGGCTCCAACAAACTCACTTCAACAGAGCGAAGAGCCACCACGTTGGAGCAACAGTTAGTGCAAGGCCACATACGGTTTGAATGACGATAGCGAGATAAAAAACTTTTTTCCTTCCGATCCTGCAAATGGGATACGGTAATCTCGAGAAGCTTGAAGCTCTTCGGAAGAGAACTCACTTGTCACCCATTATTCCACAGAATAGTGATCCTGTCATCTGACCTATGTAGTATAGTGACTGTACGGTTGCCTTGATCCATGACCTGTCTCCGTACATGTGCCACTAAAAGGAGATACATTTTACACCAAAGCTCTTGTACTAGAATTTGTGAGCGCTTACCCTTGCAACGGCTGAGGACTTCGTGTCTTCAATTGTGCAGTTCTCCATCAAAGTCATATTTGTACATCTGAGAAAACAAATGATGAGAATTAACCCTGCAAGGAGTCACGGTTCCACCTAGAGAAATTAATTACGACATAACAGTAGAGAGCACTGCTGTGCAATTTTGTTGCGGAACCTCTCAACTAGCATTTTTTTCAATTTATAGAGGGATACAGAAATGTCGCTTACGTAAGGGGTGGTGGCACGGCAACAAAAGCCCAACTCATAACAT
Organism: Cooperia oncophora; assembly: GCA_036418165.1. NCBI lineage: Eukaryota > Metazoa > Nematoda > Chromadorea > Rhabditida > Trichostrongylidae > Cooperia > Cooperia oncophora. The sequence goes on from MU966682.1 coordinate 13,369, forward strand.
GCATTGCTACAAATATGGTCGGTAGACATAGTAAGACGAATTGGAGAAGCTGGTATCTGGAAGTATATAACTGGCCTCTAAGTCACGGTCAACGGTTGATAGTTCCACATGGAAAATAGCTCGGAGTGCCGTTAGTTTGCTTACCTTCCAAAGTTGCCAAGGTGTTGCTCTAGCAATGTGTCAAATGAGATCTTCTTTGGTTGTTCCGGAAATTGAACAATTGCAGCTTCAAGGGGATCGTCTAGTTTTGGTGCGACTCGGTCAGCACCAATTGTGCCTACCATTCTAAAAAGTTGATGATGACAGGTTACCTCTTCAGTTAGCAAAAAAAGTTCGAATCATAGTATTGTATGAGTACAAGTTGGCAGTAAAAATGATGTCAATAATAACGACGGAAACGAGGTAATGATAGAAAGGAGCTGCGTCGAACGAGATTACGGTATGTCAGCGCGTCAGTGCGACGTTGACCGCCTTTTATCCTACGGGGCGACGGGGCCTGTTTAGTGTAGCGCATGCTACGGGGCTGTCGTCAGCGGTCGCGCGAGAGATGGCCACACAAGAGGAATCTTCCAGTGATGACAGAGAAAACTGACGTCATAATTACTCGATTTTTGAACTTACAATAATTGTGCCCCTTTAAACATCAGAAGCAATATGGTGGTTGGACAAACTTAATGACTCACTCCTTTGCACTGTCGACCACGCGTCTACATCCATCTTGCGTGAGCGTAGGGCAGAGGGCGTTTAAGGTCCGCCTGCTACTTGAGTTTATAGAGGAGGGATCATTTCGTTGTGCTC
>MU966682.1:14266-24798 GCA_036418165.1 Cooperia oncophora
TCGTAATGGAATATTTTTCAGAATGGTAAACCCAAGCCGTCCAGTTCTCCTGCCGACCGAACTCGCGATATCATAGCTGCTCGTGCTGCTCTCGAGTTCCGCGACGGAATGTATGGTTCGTCGCTGTTTCCACGTGTTTTCTTTCTTTGTGCTACCAACATACGATGAAACCCGTCGCTGGGTCACATTAGAATCAGTTTTCCGAAACAGGCTTTCGACAAATGATGTTGGTGGCGGGCGTTATGATCTCCTTAAGTTTCCAAGGTAACGTTCATACTTTGCAACTGAGGAGATTAGGTGATTTGGAAGACTCGGCGATTCGGCGTTTCGCGCCATTGCTCTGAGGGAGTGGATAGGTACCGATCGGCACCGGTCGCTGGCGATTGCGGATATTCGGCGATCTGGCGGTCCTCGCCAGCGTTTGGAAGATTGGCGATCCGACCTCCGCAGTCGCTAGCGACAAGCGCCGATCAATACTCATCCACTCCCTTGGAGCGGAATCGCCCGAGACGCTGAGTCTCCCATATAACCTGATCGCTCAATCTCTCAACACACCGGGTCGCTCACTGATTCTTCCAATTCTCGGTCGATATACACACATACATACATGTACTTTCCTTTTCGCGTGATCGCTTGTTCACCGAATCTCGCAGAGCACTGAACCTCCTCAGTCGCAAAGCTTGTGCGAGGCGTAATTCTTGTGATTTTCAACAACCTCCTGAAACCTTTGCATTATGTCAGAAGGGCAACAACAATTACACAGTTTAATTGTCTCCTGAGGTGCACATCGGAGAGTTCTCAATCTCATTAGCAAAAATTATATTTCAGTTAATCTCGGTATTGGAATTCCAACGCTGGCACCCAGTTATATACCCGATGGTGTACATGTCCACCTTCAGAGTGAAAATGGTGTTATAGGAGTGGTTAGTCATTATTTTTCGCTATTGGGTTGCAAAGAAAGTCCTGCAACACTTCAAACAGTGGTTATCAAAAAAACATAACACCACGTTTTTATGAGAGTCTGCCTCTTGAATCTAAGTACATGTGCGAGTGTTCTTGGTGTTTCGGCGAGTATAAAACGGCTTCGTAAAAGCTTTTAGAGCTTCGTGATTCTGTTGGTGGCACTGAAAAGCGATGCTGCACGGTAGGGTCAACCATAGTCTGCTTCAGCAAACTTCAAAAGATGACCTATATCATGCGCAGCATTCGATCATGCTAACTTAAGTACTGTCGAGTGTTCTTGGTGGTTTCGGCGAGTATAAAACGGCTTCGTAAAAGCTTTTAGAGCTTCGTGATTCTGTTGGTGGCACTGAAAAGCGATGCTGCACGGTAGGGTCAACCATAGTCTGCCTTCGAGCAATTCAAAAGCTATGACCTAATATTCATGCCGCAGCATTCGATCAAGACAATCCTATGTCTTGTTAGGTTGCACGGACAACGGGTTCTTATGACGTGAAGTACACCCTAAATTTATAGTTTTGATCAGGAATGCGAGCGCACCAGGCTACACAGCACTAGTGAGCGAAATTTGTTCAAAATATGATCAAAGTGTCGCACGACTTTTTCCAACCTAATAATTACTGAAAGATGAAGCACCAGCTTTCATTATACGTTTTGTTTTGTTTTTTTTATGAGAACAGCTGTTAACTCCCATCGGCTCCACTGCTTTTGCACCCTAATATTTTAGGGTCCCTATCCTCAGAAAGGTCAAGAGGATCCCGATCTCATCAATGCAGGAAAGGAAACAATTACATTGACCAAAGGTGCCTCTATATTTGGAAGTGAGGAGTCGTTCGCTATGATTCGAGGGTGAGCTTTTGTTAGAGGAATTCAGATAAGCAAATTCTGATCAGTTTTCACCTTCTGTAGATTCACACATGGATATCACGATTCTTGGCGCTCTACAAGTTTCTCAGTTTGGAGATCTCGCGAACTGGATGATACCTGTAAGTTGTGATAGAATTGAGCTATCCCTGAGCCTCATACGTTCTAATGTTTTCTTCAACAATATTCAATGAGTACTCGATATGAAATTTTCATTGGTAAGCTTTCGCTGTGGTAACAGCTTCTTCAGACCTCAAATAAAACAAGCATACATAGTACTTCAATTCCTTACAACAATCAAGCTGATCAAAGTACTAACCAGGCTGGGCTCCCTCTTTCATCAACAAGAAGCCCCTCCCCACCTAAAAGTCACGGTTTTGCACCGCTCGAAGGAAAGCCCATTGGAAAGGAAGTTGCTCGAGGCGATCGCTATCAAGCGGTTATCCCCGAAATAAACAACAGGGACGAGCTGATGGAGGCAATGAGGCTGATTGCATAGCGGTCGCGATAAAGAATTGTCACGCATGTCGCATTCTTAGGGACTTTTAGTTGCATTGGAGGTCGGTCAGGGGTAGGTCGTTAATATATGATGGTTTGTCAACGAATGTAGGCTTTTACTATGTTGTATTACAGACCTTAGCGACTTGTTAAGAGGGAGCCCAGCCTGGTTAGTACTTTGATCAGATTGATTGTTGATTGTTGTAAGGAATTGAAGTACTATGTATGCTTGTTTTATTTGAGGTCTGAAGAAGCTGTTACCACAGCGAAAGCTTACCAATGAAAATTTCATATCGAGTACTCATTGAATATTGTCGAAGAAAACCTGTAAGTTGTTATATAGGGGAGATCGGAGTATCTCTCCACGCAAACCATGTTTCTTATTCTTCTGTACCCACCGGATTTGTTGTAATGGAACAGTTTATTGGTTGGCGGGCCAAACAGATCGCCGTTTTTGATGGTTTCTTACCACGTTCATTACGAATCGAACATCTTTCAAACCGGGTCCGACGCTTTGCGAGCCGAAAAGAAGTCGCATTTTACATAGGGCATTTGATTGACTAAACAGCACCTTGCACTGCCGTGAGCCCCTTCCTAACAATCCCGCCCACTTTTCAGCGCGGTCATGGATTTTTTTCAAAATTCATTTCGTAAGTTCGCTTTTTTTAGTCGTTTTATCAAACAGTTTTCCATTATTGTTTTTTTTTGCTGTCAAATCTCTAGTTTTTATCGACTTCAGGGCAAATTAGTGAAAGGAATGGGTGGAGCCATGGATTTGGTTTCTGCTCCGGGAGCTCGTGTGATTGTCACCATGGAACATTGCTCGAAGAATGGCGAACCCAAAATTCTACCTCATTGTGATTTGCCACTGACTGGAAAGCAGGTGGCATCACGGATTATTACTGACAGGGTGAGTTCAGCACTTATCACACATATCGTGTTTTCAACAAATTGCAGTTTGTAATGACTTCAGGCAGTGTTCGACGTAGACAAGCTGGAAGGATTGACGTTAATTGAAGTCAGGTCCGATTTGAATGTTGACGACATCAAGAAGGCTACAGCTGCACCATTCAAAGTGAGAAAGTTCTGCGTACTGTTCTAAACCAAGTTCATGTAGCATTTGTTCTGTGGAATGTGACAAGACAATCGAGTTCGCCGCACTGGTAGGCGTCGCGTGCGACTTCGCATTCGCGAATGATAATGTTTCTGAGTCGTAGACGGCGACAATAGGCAATTAATAATCGGAAATAGTCATGTCTATGATTTCGAATTCTACGCGAAATTCGATGCTGCAATCTACAACTGAGGCAAACTATGATGTCGTGCTTATCGCCGCGCGCGATGGAGCGGCGAATTACAATTGCCTTTGTCCCCTCCCTCCGTTTTGGATTGCACGTTACACCTTCTTGCAGCAAGAAAGCAATGTCCCCCTCATTTGTTATGCATTCGAAATCCTAATTTCTATTCTAAGTGCAGACTTTCCAGATATCCGAAAACTTGAAGCCGATGGGACAAGCGAAGCTCAATAACTGAATCAGGAGCTACCTCTGGAGGCGTCAGGCTTCCCAGCAGGAGATTGCATATACTTTTCTTCAGTCTAACACCTCTTCATTGCTGTAACCTCTACAACTCATGTGACTTTACTGGTGATATTTGCGATATAATTAGCCTCGGTGTAATCATAGGCTCACCGTTGCTTCACTGTTTTGAAACTGCTTGTAACCACTTCCTTTTTGACGCCTTACTATAAGGTGCCTTCACCTTGATGCTTGTTGTTTTTTCGTTGTCTAGGAGCATCACCAAATTAGATTAGGCAAGTAGTGGTTAGGCAGTGGTAGTAGCGAATAGCACATCTACAGTACACGTGGCTCGATGATCACAGCCGGAACCGCCCAGGGTGCCCCATAATAAGCGCGTGGCGTTCCTGCCAAGGAACCGTTATAGCGCCTAATCAAGGTGCACATGCCGACCCAGACGCCAATTGCAACCGCCTGCCCACAAATGACTGGACAGCGCAACGACGCTGGCTTATCGCTTCATTTATAAAGTACAGTTGGCATGAAGCGTAGTTGTATGGGTATATGAAACACACGTGCAGCCGTGCTGTGCTTCCCTATACTTGTCCAATGCCATGCAAAACAGAGGGTTTTTTTCGCAGGATTTTGGAAGTCTAACTTCGCTTTTCCGCCATTTTCCCCGCTCTATAGCACCCATGCCACTGTTCCAGAGCAAGTACCAAATTATCGTGCCTCACGCCTTTAGGCCTTCGGACCAGATGCCTTGGAATTCCGGATGGAAGTCGAGTCCATGCTGCATCCCAGACAAATTTGACAGATTGCAGATTTCTATTCTGTTCACCTAAAAGATCCTAGATTTAATATGAATAAATAAAGGACGATAGATCCGAATACATTCGTAAAGTGTGTGATATGAACAGAAACCACCTACTTCGATGATAAGATGTTCAATGATGTGTTCATAGAGCAAATGAATCTGTTTGCGGTATAAATTAGGGGATCAGTTTTTTTAGTGGGTAGCTGGACATGTACTTTTCCTCCTTTAGCGCCAAGGCCCCCAGCATCTTTGCTTAACAATGGTCTTAGAGAAGCATGGAATTGACCACGGCAGTCGGCGCTTAGAAAAATACGGCGCAGTTTATCGACGGGGGGGGGCATTTTGCTTTCCATAGATGTGTCGACCCATCTAGGTAGCGTTTTCTTGAGTTGACACGTTTTGGAATGGTGGCTAGACGATCCTGCGCCTGGTTTGATTTCAGGCAGTCGTAGCAATATTTCAGGCGGTCCTCCAGCTTTGCTGTGCTGAGTCTGACACAACAACAAATTTATTGAACAACAAACAACAAAATCAAATGATTCCAATTTTGTTGGCGCAGTCAAGAGCGTCGTAATCCGAAGTAAGACGGATATAAGCCTTCTTCTCCATATGTGGCGTGATGAGCGTATTGATCTATAAAAACGGATAACAAATTGTCAAACAATTCCGCCATGTTGGCAAGAGTCGTGAATGAACCTGAGAACATTTGTGGGGTTGTAACATAGAGCCCTTTCCCTTTTCTCCCCTACCACCTCTTTTTACTTCGACTGGATTCATTTATCAAGCAAGAGTTGTATAAGGGAAACTTCAATCAGCTCTGCGAACTTCAAGGACAATCTGTACACTGATCTCGGTAGAAACTGGTCCTTGAGTGTGTGGTGAAAAGGAGTCCGGCGGCTGCACTAACATGCCTTTTTTCCCGGTCAAAATGCGCGGCAACGAGGCTGAAGGGTAGTAACGCCCGGATGCTGCTTGAATACTCTGCCAGCGCTGCCGCACGGCCAGGCAGGCGCCTAGCAATAGCCAAGCGCACTGCATGTCTGCACCCTTTCACTTCGTTGCGAGATATTTTCAAGACCGCTAGTGCTGCACCTTGGGGATAGCCAAATGGAGTGTGGAATCGGCGCTCGGGTACCAGTACCTTATAACCCTGATGTACTTTTAAGCGAGAATGTAGCACGCTACTGCGAATTCATTCTCCCCTACACGGCTAGGACAAGGATCCACGAAGTTTGTTTCCAAGCTCGAATACTTCAAAAATACGCTGTCGCGGCGGATGTGGTACACTGGCAGGTGACTGGCTACCATGGGCGCGACGAAGGGGTCGAATCTCGAAGCGACTCCCGCCCAGGCCTACCAACTGGCCTTGGCCAGGTGACATTTCAAAGGGTTTACATGAGAAATCTTGTTTCTGCACATCGATTATGGCACAGCCACTCAGCAACAGGGATATATGTATTCCATTTGCGAAATCTCGATTTCAGTCAGCCATTTGCCTGGAACACTGACGCTCAAATTCCTGGTGTTTCACCGAAATCCTTCAAGAATCATTTCCATCACAATTCTTCGCAACGGTTCGTCGTTGTGGTTGCCCCACAGCGGAAAAAAAACCAAACGGCTTCTCAATTTCAATGAATGCCAAAGTAGGGCCGGATCTGGTGAATACCACTTGGTTTGATAGAAGTCGTCCCCATGTACGTTGACAGAAATTTTCAAGACACATCCCTTCTGAGAACCTCAGAACGTCTTCTACGGTGTTTGCCTTATCTCCGCGGAGTACTTTATTTTGGGAGACAACAGGCCAATTTGGTACTCTTATCATTGTTTGCCACACATTTCGATGGAGACAACAATTGGTTTGTTCTTGTTACCAGGTTCGACCAACTACGACCCAGAAAAGAATCAGCTGTCCAATGACGACCGCCTTGATCCTTGCAGCACTCGTATGAGGATGATGGGTAGAAAACAGCAGTTCTGAAGTACTGCACCACGAAAATGAACGAGAAAATACGCCTGTGGTGCACGCAGTGGTATATCAAGAACAGACATCAAACGCTCATTCAAACCTGTTCGAATCCATATTGAGTATTTTGAGTTAGCAAGAATGTTTCGAAAAACAGAACACGCTAGCTTCTTCAGTTTTAGCTCTTACTATTGAACTGGCTCTCGCAGAATCAGTAGAGAGAAGAAGAGTCACCTCTTCTACAATTACATTTTGCGTCAGAGTTTGCGCTCCAGCAGCATCCTAGAGCACCAGCGATACCTGACAACGCTCCCAAAGCTTTGCGAGCGACACGCGCTGCGCAGACGATCCTATAAATTGATGCGACTCCATCATACACCAGAGAGCTCAACATTAGGCTGCGTTCATACTTTGCGGCAGCGTCTACTAGCGTCCCGAGCGTCCGGCAGCATCAGCGACAAGAAAGTATATCGATAGTGTCTCCCAGCGTCCAACAGCGTGCCGGCGTCTCGAGAGCTAGGGAAGTATAGGTATCGATCCAGAGTCCACCAGCGTTAACCAGCGACGGGAGTAGAAAGTGTGGGGGAGTGGGGAGTAGTAGAAAGCTGGATTAGGCGTAGAAAAATTGCGGCGTGTGCATCCACACGGCGCAATTACTAAAGCACAGAAATATGCAATTTAATGTAGGGCTTAGTGTGGTGAACGATGCGGTTGCACACGCCGCAATTTCACGACGCCTAATCCAGCTGTTTGCTAGCTCCCTACTTCCCCATACTCTCTAATTCCGGTCGCTGGCGGATGCTAGATCGATACTACATTTTCCTAATCGCTGACACTGTCGGACGCTCGGAACGCTAAAAGACGCCGGTGAACGCTGCCGCAATATGAATGCAGCCTTACAGCGCTTCACACCTCGCAATTCGGTCACTGTTAGGCACGTGAACCCTTGAGGGAAAGCGGCCCACCATTAGCAGTGGAACGCCCCCGATGGTGGTCGAGCAATCCCAGCGATTGGATTGCTCGCACGAACACAGCATCCAAAATGCGAAGTCTGACGCACTCATGCCTTGGTTTACAACCGTATCTCGCAATATATATTTCTGTAGAAATAAAAAAAGAAGTCCGAAAAAGACGCTCGAAAGAGAATGAAGTGAACAGTGCTCAGCACTACCATTCCTTTCTGAAAACTACTTGCAACTACGAGTAGTTTCTCACCTTTTGCACGTCGATGTTGTAAAGTTTCTTCACCGCATTCCTAATCTGATGTTTGTTTGCTCTCACGTCTACCATAAAAACAAGGGTGTTGTGGTCTTCAATCTTCTTCATCGCCGACTCAGTGGTGAGAGGATGCTTGATGATAGCGAACGTATCCAGTTTGTTCCGAGCTGGCGCAGATTTACGAGGATACCTAATAAAGCGAAGAGAGAAGTTTTGAATCGTGGAAACTGTGCCTATAACCTGGAAAGTTCTTGAGCACACAGAAAGCTTCTTCCCACTTTGCTCTACTAGTCATGCTTTGGGCGATTAGCTGAGGCATCCAGTGCGCTGCAATAGGACGCTTACCTAAGTCCATTCAGTACTGATGAGTACAGCTGTCCAGTACTTTCCGGGCTCTGCTCGACTGTGAGTCGTAAGGCTGTGCTCATACTTTGCGGCAGCCTCCACTAGCGCTTCAAGCTACTGCCAGCGACCATCAGCGTCTCGAGGACTAGGAAAGTATGGTTATGGATATAGCGTCTACCAGCGTCCATCAGCGCCTCGAGGGACTAGGAAAATGTGGATATGGATATAGCGCTACCAGGGAAGTAGGAATGTAGCACTCTAGATTAGGCGTCGTGAAATTGTCCGTACTTACTACACAATACTATACTCCTGGACGTTGGTAGACGTTAGGATCTATACTTCCTAGTCGCTGACGCTGGGGAATGTTCGAAACGTTGACGGTCGCTGGTGGATGCTGCCGCAAAGTATGAACGCAGCTTTACGGCTACTATGACCTGCGATAAAAAGTTCCAATCACAGACGGTTCTACTATTTAGCAAACGACAATGGAGGGATGGAATGACCGACTGGTCTCAGCGAATCTGATTCCGGCTCGCAATACAGAAGTGCACGCCGTGCAGGTTTCTGCTGGGGTTAGCTTTGCGAGCTTCCGCTCTTCGACTGCATGCATACTCTGTGTCAGCGTTCGAGTGTACGGCAGCGTTCTGACCGACTAAGAAAGTATAGATATCGATCTGTTGTTTTGAGCATACGTCAACGTTTTCAGCGACTGCCCGCGAAAAGCTCAAAACTAAACACACGAACGCTCAGAACGCTGGCGTACCTTTAAAGGCAGCGCCCGCGTTCAAATTTAATGAGTATGCGGCTCAGGTAGTAATAGCGAGGTAGCAAGAAGCCTATTAGTGAAGAAAAATCGAAAAGAAAACACGCAAAATGCCCTAGAAGGAGTTTCATACCGAACAACGGTTGTACGTGCTTAAGGCGAAGAGAAGGAGTGATTGCACGAGTTTCCACTTGTTCATATCAGCTGTTTTCCCTTATCACCTCACTCCACGTGGAGAGAAGCAGCAATGGAACAACCGCACCATCAGGCAACCATTAGAAATGAAGTTGGGTGGCGTGGTCGGCAGGTGGGCGGAGCCGTCGGCTCTTTGCGGGCGGACGCCGCTGTTCCGTCGCATTTTTGGGTTGCGAAACATGCACGTCCACCATCCTCATAGGGGGAGCTACTAGGTCCAGAGAGGGCGTGAGAACAACAAATGAACGCGGGCGCTGCCTTTAAAACGCTAGATCGATGCCCGTACTTTCTCAGCCGCTCGAAACGGTGCCGTACGCTATGCCGACGCGAAGTATGAGCGCACTCATCTATCGCTTTTTCGTGTGACAAATCACCATATTAACAATTACTACAGAAACCATTCTTACTTTGGCACACGCGGAGTTTTTAGAGTTTTTGGACGACGAAAATGCACTGATGTGCGAATCTTCTTCTTATGCAAATGCTTCTGTCCTTTGACGACCTTCTTCTTCGCGCCGAGGGCTTTCTTCGTTGCAGGATTTCGGTGCAGATTTTGTTGCAGCCATTATATTACCTAGAATTACCGAAAATTTTTACTATTTACGCAATATGGAAAAGCAGGCGCTAGAAATGATTAGACCGTTCAAAATGCAGTGATAAACAAAGTTTCCGGAAAACTTAGTAATACTGAAACCTTTACAGATTGGGAAAGATAGCTGATTCAACAAATACGAAGACCGGGAAAATAAAAAAGTTGAGCAAGTAAATAAGGAAAGTGAACAAATCGGCAAGTCACATAAGGACCTCAGCCAGGTTCGTGAGCGGCCGTCCCAGCAAAGAAGACCACGCTCATTTCCTGCCCGTCTACACTCTCTCCATTGAGATGGAGTCCGATGAGAGGCTTCATCCAGCACACTGGGCCTCTTCAGGAATTCTTTGAGGAGAAGGTGTAGGATGCGTTCATAGCTTGCGACCATAATGAAATGCAGAAATGCAGAAACGAAGAAATGTGGAATCTGCGGAAATGACGAAAAGCAACCGATACGTATCGATTTTCCGCATTTCGGCATTTCTGCATTTCTTCAGTTTCCACATTTGTGCATTTCTTCACGGTCGCAAGCTACGAACGCGGCCTGAGGGAGGTGTTATATTTATGCCCTAAACACGAAATTACTTCTATTTTACCGAGGGGGGAGCAGATGAGCAATCGCTCGCAGCGAGCCGCGTGGTCCACCCCCCCCCCCCCAAATACGTCAGCACCGAATCATGACACTAAAAAGTTGAGGAATTCTGAAGCGGTTTTAGCAAAATCACGAAAGGAATCTCATGTGTTGATTAACTGAGATTCACCTCTAAGGCCGCATTCATAGCTTGCGATCGTGAAGAAATGCC
>MU966684.1:0-74420 GCA_036418165.1 Cooperia oncophora
TGCTCCTGTGGCTGGGGGTAGTTTGACTACTTGAACACGAATACTGCAATTGTCCATTATCGTCATCATCGTAACGGGCGCCAACGTCACAGTTGGTTTTGGCGCCTGCGTAGTCCACGTACGAGAAGTTCCATACCAAGTGAGCGTGATATCATCAGCATATTTCCGAGGAGTAAATTCTGATCAACGTAAACCTGATCAACGTAAACACGGAGAGAAATTCAAGCGAAATCTTATCGCGATCCCAAAAAGTAGGGGGCTAGCTGGCCAGTAGTGCCGGAAGTCCGTCAAAAGAACGGGAAGTCTTATCTTAGCGTCTTGGGATGGTGGAGAATTTGATGTAAATTCTAGGCTTACGAGACCTACATTGGTGATGGTGGAGTGCAACTGTCTGGCGGACAGAAACAGCGCATCGCTATCGCACGGACTTTGGCACGAGATCCAAAGGTGGGTTCTTGTGTCTTTAAATAAGTCTCTCCAACAAAGCTGATTTCAGGTTCTCCTGCTGGACGAGGCAACAAGCGCTCTTGATGCTCAAAGTGAGAGCATTGTTCAGGTGCGTGAAATCGGGAGCTCTGCACCACTTAGAGTTGCTGTAATTTCTTGAATATGATATAGTCATGCAAGCGGCTTAGGCGTAAAAAATTCAGAATTTAACATTCGGACCGCGAACCCTACAAGAGGCACCACTTGCTACTTCACAACTGAATTCGTGCACTCCATACGGCGTTCACTTTTGGTGTGCGAAACCGCTCAAGGGGCAGGGTAGTGTCATACATGACACCTGCAGTTTTAGCGAATGTTGTTTTTCTCGTTGCACGCGCGCTATTGACTTAATAGCCTTTTCCATCCCCGCTTGACGATAGATTTGGAGAATTTGGTAATAGCGTAGGTGGGTTATGAGAAAGAGTCATAGCGGAGGAGGAGATTTGGGTGTTGTACCATAAGTCAATATGATGGAGATGAGGCTGCGAATTTCATTGCGGAATGCACGGCTGCGCACTTCATTTCGATATGGCGTAGGATGCGCTTTTTCATGGGGTGTCACCATACAAGAAAAAATCGCTATTCACAACGTGCGGTCGTGGGATGCGCCATCGAGGGTCGGAACATTAATTGTTAGGAAGTCGACAGTTGATATGATTCAACTCAGAAGCAAGGGGAGGAACAGTACAAGGTGATTTCAGTCTGACCACACTCCAAGGCACTCGCCATAAGGAGCGTAGGTATTGATGATGAAATGTTTAGGAAAAATTATCAGGTGACTCGTATGTGAAGAGAAAATGCTAAAACGAACGTCGGCAACGCCTCTAATAAGGCCCCTCTAGCCTCAAACTACTGTGCGGGTAGAAGGTCTGAGGTTTGTGTGTTGGGACGAGTCCAGTCGGCTGATTCCTTATAATGAACCTACGACCCTATACAAGACAGCAGAGTATCTGTTTGATGTTACTTGTCCGGTACCATTGATTTGGCTGGACGCGGACTTAGAAGGCGGACTCTGGAGGCGGAAAATAGGGAGATCACCAAAGAAAGTTGCTCCTTAACTCTTTCACCTTACAACTTTCTGCGGCGAAACTGGTAAAAGCTTGTCCACTGCTGACCACACTACACTTCCCACACGATTTTGCATCTTCATAGACCATCGATTCCTTCATGTGTTGCTCCGTGTTGTTTTGGTTCTAATACGGCTCCTGTGGTCATTTTGTGTTCTTCGAATCTACCTTCCTTATGAGAAATGATTGCAGTCCGCTCTCAACAATGCCTCTCGTGGCCGTTCGACGATAGTGATCGCCCATCGCTTGTCAACCATTAGAAGTGCCGACAAAATCGTGTTTTTTGAAAAGGGTCACATTGCAGAACAAGGAACACATGAAGAACTAGTGGCTTCACGTGGGAGGTGACATTTATCGGCTATATGTCTACACTTTCTTCCGCTGAGAATTTTTTATGCATCAATCTAATGAAGGCGGAGAAAAGCAAGATGATAAGAATCTTGTTTCCTACCGTTTCAATAGTCAAAAGAGCGTTGGTGAAAAAGGGGCGATTCTCGTCAAACATTTTGGGGATAATCATGCCGTTAGGGTCACACCAATACATATTAGGTTGGTCCGGAAGGAATGCGCGGTCGGCTTTAAAAATTTTGTTTTTTATAAAACGAAATTAGACAGATAATTCAACAGACAATCTCATTTAGTATCAATGACTTTGTTTTCACGATTTCTGGTCAAAAATTGGATGTCCTTTCTTGAAGAAATCGCGACCGGCTCCGACCCAAAAGAGTTGGACACCGGTTGGGATATTTTCAGACGTTTGTGAATTTTCTCTCGGCCAGGATTCTGGCATCGAGCCTGGAACAGATGGGTTAATACGATGGGTGCCCAGGTTGGATCTGATTGTGAGCGGATGAGGCAGATTTGCGACCCCATTCCTCAATTTTTTTTCTAGACTTCAGTGTTTCGCCAAATGTGGAATGAGCGTTGTCGTGGATAAATTTTGTCGACGTCGTTTCGACCTTTGAAGAGCAGTGCTGGGATCCATGCGGTTCGAATTGAGCTGTTTGGGCAGATGTCAGCCTAACGGTCTGACCCGATTCCGGAAACTTCAAAGTACATCAACGTTGCTATTCCACCAAACACGGAGGCATTTCACCTTTTTGCGCGATATCAGGTTTCGGAGCTCCGTTTTTCGAGGGTCGTGGCAGTCTAACCACTGTCCTAATTTCCGTTGCGTTATTGAGGCAGCCCTTTTCTCACTTGAAGTGTATAAGGGTAGAGTCGAAAAATCGGCTAGTTCTTGGACGCTTCGTTGATTGCCTGGTTTGCGTCGACCTAGTGGTGCCGGCACCGCTGCTTCGCCAACTTTTTTTCCCCAAAAGCATAAGTTAGACATGATAGAATATTATCAAGAGGTACAATAATAAATCTCTTTTAATAGACAAACTGTCTTCCAAAAATCTTCTATAGTAGGATGAGAACAATGACAAGTTCAGATAATTCAACGCGATTCCTTTCGGACAATTAATAGGTTCCTGTTGAGCTTTTCATATTGAGCGGTTACTACGAATTGCGTGAAGGCACAGCAGGTCCCGAGCAGAAGAAGTTGAGGAGGAAGAATCGATTTAGGGGATAGGGGCCTTCCCTGCCAGTGGGACTATCGTCAGTTAGGATTTATCTTTGACTTTCCCAGGGACATGATAACAGACGGGTTCTCAGATTTCTCGCGCTCAACAACTAACTGGAGACATTAAAAGGTGAGGCTCCACTGTTTTCTTTCCTACTACTCTCTGTGTTTTCTTTCACTACTCCTACACCATTATATGGCTCCTACTATATTATATCCGCTATGCGTGTCGTGTGTGTGTCTGGTGTGTGTGTGTTTGTGTGTGTGTAGTTGTCAACGAAATTCATTTAGCGAGAGTCGCAGAAAAGATAGGCATGCAGCTACAGAAAAGTGCTATTAATGGCAGGCGGGACACCTTTTGGTGGTGTCAGGAGGTTGTCTCTTGATAGATACGATATAGCGGCCGTCAGAAGGCGGAGGCGTGAACTGAATTCGTAGCGCAAGTTGCAGCAGGTTGGTGGACCGTCATTTGTAAGGAGTGATATACATGGGCAATGACGGGAAGCACTATTTGGTGGGTGTCAGGGAGGATACTCTTGTAAGATTCGACCAAGTGGCACTTAAAAGGGGAGGGTGGCCGAATTCGTGGAAAGTTGCAGCAACGGACGGACATGATTTAAGTACTGATATGCGTAGGGATGGGGCGGCAGAAGCTGAATGAACAGTTTGGATAGATCATAAGGCCGCTCGGAATGAGGAGGGGTTCAATCAAATTGTGTGCGAGGTTACGCAACAGTGGGGAACTCAGATCGTGAGGTTGATTATAGGGTGTGGGACGGGAAATTATTGTGACGGCGACAGAAATGTAACAGTTGATAAGGTACGGTAAGCGGCTCGGAAAGGGGAGGGTCATTCGGGATTCGCGTAACGCAGGTTACAGCACATGGACCTCTGATCGAGAGGCGAATACGGACGTGAATAGTAGCTGACGATGAGACGGGGTGTTATTGGCGGGGTACGGAAGTGATAGGACGTAAAGTGACAACCGGTAAATGAGGAAAATCGGCGTGCTTCACCGGCTCACAAAACAATATAGCTGCGATCGAGATGAGCTTAGATCAAAAATACGATTCAGTGATTCCAACAGAACTCTATTCTCGATGGCTTATTAAGTAACGACATCAGCTGTACGACCGCTAGCATTATTCAAATGCATGTGGTTTGTTTACAGAGATGTTTATGATCACAGCAATGGACTTTATTCCTCTGTACCAGATTAATCTTCCATCGAGCCAACTTCAGTGCAGGGCCATTTGAAGGGTTCCACTGCTGAATGCGGTAGTGCATTCCAAAGTAAGAAGCTTTAGGAAGACAGATTGCATAAATTATAGGCTGCTTCAGTGGCTGTCCAAACAGGCTGCACTATTTCCGTGTAGGTTATGAACGTACCAGTCCGATCGCTGGCTAAGGTAGGCTTTCCTCCTTCTCTGATGCGGGGGGAGGGGCGCTGCTGCTGCTTCTGCGCCTTGACGGAACAAGCGCTGCTTTTCAGTTCTTGGCTGATGCAGAAGATTCCTTTGAACAGTTTGGTTGGTCAACGATCCTTAACTTAACACGCGGCAAATCCGCATGGTCCGGCGAAGCCTGGCCATGTCACAGAAGGAGGAGCGCCCGGCGACAGCCGGGTGATCCGACTGGTTAGCTAATAACCAGTGAATTGCCCTTTCTGAAAAGTAAATTGAAAAGCTCACGTTTGGCTCAAATAAATATTCATCAGGTAAAGGAAGCATCTTCAAAACTGACTCCTATCTGCCAACGTTTCACAAGATCATAGAGTGGCTGGGCTTTGAAGTCCGAACGATTCAAGCAGCGGAATTGTTGAGGGCTATTTCAGCACCAATCTAACATTCATTCTCTCATTGAATGAGTGTCAAACGGTCAAAAATATAGTACTTTGTAAGCTAAGCGAGGAGATATCTCATAATTGGAATCACTGTTCAACTTTGTTGTTTCTGAGATACAGTCCTCATCTTGCGGACTGTCGGAGGGCAGCTGTGCAACGCGGTCCAAAGGGGCGTTCGGCCTCGTTGCTCTACCAATGGCCATCGGGTAAAGATCGATTTGGGAGGGAGCAACCATGATAGAAACGCCGCAGGTGCGAGCTGCTGATTGCGACCCGACAACTGCGGTGATGTAAAGTGTATGTGAGAGATGTAGATGAAATGACACAAAAAGAAAAATTAAAACGGTAGCTCAAGAATCCATGTCTACGAAACGCAATGCATTGTAACCAACATAAAAGCTAGTGTTAGGCACATTACTTGATTTTCTTCTGATAATTTATTTGTCTTGAATGTGCAGACTATGTAGAATGATAGGAACATTCATAAGCTCAAACAAGAGTCACACTCAAAGATGGAAAGCTGAGAACACGTTTATTAGATCTGGTTACGATGCCTTCGTTCGTGGCCAATCGCTAAATGATTCCTTCGGACGACAATCTTATAGCCCTGAAATAGACGCAGAGAATGAAGCTCGTGCTCTGGAGGTGAAGAAGGTGATGGAAGAGGTAGGAATTGTTCTAATTCAGTTCCAAATCACGACTTCGAACACAGCTGCAATACTTTCCTTTTTCTTGTTGTGACTTCCCATCACTATTCCTCAATTGAATACAGTATTCACTCATCAGTATCGTACATCTGGAAAGTGAGGGGAAATCACAAATTGTGAAGAGGATATACCTTCGACTTCAATCTTCCTAATTTCTCCCAGGACGGCGTCATTAGTGCTGGATATTATGATATCTACAAAAATGCTCAAGGAAACTACCACTGGATATTTCTCGGTTTTGTTACGGCAGTGTTCCGCGGATTGGAACTCCCTGCACTAGCACTTATTTTTGGTTACGTTTTCGAAGCATTCGCAATGGTTCCGTGGGGAGCCGATATGATGCACAGGTATGATAGAAAGTTGGTTTTGAGATGACCTTGAGTTGGTTGACTCGGTCCCTAACGGCACAATCTACTATTACCCGTTCTTTCTTTGATTCATCCCGTTTTAAATGCCTTACAACACTAGAAAGAAAGGAGAAATTCCTAGAATAGAACTCATAGGAGGAATAAATCGCGAAATTCTACGTAGGAATTGTGATTGCGTAAAACAACTGCATGGCGAACTTTTGCACCAATGCAATTGCATCGTCAGAAAAGTTAGGCAGCGCCAAAACGCATCTTGCCTTGTGAAGTGGCCTGCTATTAATTGCTTCAAGAAACGTATCCCTCGGAGGCAGAGCAAGTCGTGTGCCGAAGTTGCACGCTGAGCACGCACATGAGTCTTCCTACGACGATAAAAGCGACGCGGGCTGTAACTAGCGGTGAAGTTCGTTGTATTGTAGCAAAAAAATAATATCGTGAAAGGTCACGCGCCTCTTGCCGCTTTATCTCATGTTCTCATGTGACGAAAGCGGTAACCCTTCGCGAGTGCTGGCCTGACTAACTAACTAGTGCACAGGGTCATTTCACGGATCACTTGTGTGTAGTGTGATGTGATGTCCAATGTGTTGTTAGTGTGGATTCTCGTTCATAGTGAGAGGATAAGAGCGACCCCGGTGGCGTAACGGATAGCGCCTTGCCCGAAAAAGTGATGTGCAGGTTCTACTCCTGCCTGAGCTTCGACTTTTGCCCATAACTAAGCATTGTTTTGAGAACTTTCGGAACGCGAACTGCGGCGAAAACAGCAGTTATCCCTCCGCTATCGCTGTGGGATAAATAGCTTTTCGACACAGGAGGAGAGCATTTGTGGACCTCAAACGCCGGCGGACAGTTAGAAAGTCAGAGCTCTTTGTGGAAAAGGAGACTCTCGAAAGTCTATGAGAAGGAACATGAATCTTATCCTCGAAAACTCACTATTGAATATATTGGAGTGAGGGCACGGTGTGAATATCTTGGAACCGGGGAAAAGGCTCCGTCTCTCACGGAATTTGCCCAGTTCTTCCTCGGGCTTCAAAATGAGAAAATAAGCTTGTGATGGCCAGTAGGGGCACCCTAATATGCCGAAAGAGCCAAAATGTCGAGCCCAAGACAAGGTTCTGGACACCAAATTAGGAGGAGGCACTAACCATAGGAAATGTCCTGACCAAGCAGCTGTTGCGAGAAAAGCGTCGATCCCTGAAGTGCGTGGGCACCAGCTCTTGGAAAGGAACCTTTGACATATCGTATTCTTGTCGTCTGCGTCTGCTCTCTTGGGATCCATTCTACCCTGACTTCCGCCAGCCCTAAATGGCTCTGCAGCTCTCAGATGTCTTCTGCTTGTTTCTGCAGGCTCTCTATGTTTCTACCAACTTTGCAAATCCTACATGCTGCCTGGTTATCACACCTGACTAGTGCTCGTGCTGGAATCCGTCACTAGTGTCTCCGGAAAGGTAGTGAGCGCTTTGATGTCGCCTCTCTGTTTGAGTACTGCCCCCACCGAGTGTGCTGACGCATCCACTCTATGATAAAATTGGGTTCGGGTGGCTTTGCTGGCGGGTACAGCGATACTGATAATCCCGTTGTTAGGCTGCCTATCCAGTAAGATATCTCCCTCCTTTATCTGCTAGACAATGTCCACCTGTAACTGAGAGAATACTCACGAGAATACTCTTGTGCCTCTGCCACCGATGCTGTCAAAGCTCTGGATTGCCTCCTGTTCAAACTTGAAATTACTATACTCATTGAAGCCAACCTGCCCATTCATCTCATCCTGGTATGTAAGGATGGAGCTCTCATGCGTGCGCTTTAGTATAGCTAGAGCTTTTTTAGTTCTATCCATTGAGATGAAGATCTCATAATAGAAACAAAGAAAAACAAACATTGGGAAAGGAATACACTCCAAGGCACAGATGATCCGTTTCGCCCGTTATCGCAGACGAATCACCGATGTCTTACCAACCCCCGGGCTCGTCAGTGCGACAGGGTTGACGACATAGGCATGGACTACATAGGGGAAGGTGTAAAGGAATAGCATAAATGAAAAAAAATGTGTAAAAAAAGGTTTAAATGCAAAATTCATGCAATAAAGATGAAAAGGAATTGTACAGGAAAAATGAAGGAAGGATATAACAGGAGTGAGTAGCGACTACTTGTAAGAAGAAGAAAAATGGTTTGTTGTAGATGGGCCAAATGAGCTAAGGGAATATTGCAAAAAGGACACTGTCGCAGCGGATAACAAAAACTTAAAATCAAAGATTGTAGTGGTAAAACGAGAACTAGGGTGGAACACCGCTGCCAATGAGAATTTCTCTAACTAGTCTACTTATCTTTCTATAGTTATTTGCAATTGAGTATTTGTAACTTATGAATTTATTTTTGTAAATACATTTCACAGTGCTAGTAATTATAAAATCTACTTCGTAGCCATTTTTCGAAAGAGTCGCGACCATATCCGTTATTTTGTTTACGAATATATCGAAGAACGAACAAGTATTTGCTAACCTCAACGTTTCCGTATATATAATAGAGGCTTTGTTAATAAGGGAAATGTTTGTGTCACTATACGGAAATCTGATTACATTCAAGCTATCAGATTCCAAATTTATAACGAAACCTAACCTTTTGTCTCTGCTGCTGGCAGCCAGTTGCACTTCCCTTGTGCTTCAAACCATCCAAAACTTTTGAGATCTTTCCGAATGTCTTTTGATACTCTCTCGCATTCTTCCCTGGAACATCCCCATATAAGACCGTCATCCAGATGCATTGCTATTCCCTTGCCTTCTCCCCCCCCCCTCCATTTTTGATTAGTGGTCTGAGCAATTTGGTGAATATGTGCGGGGCGGAGGAAAGGCCGAAAGGAAGAACTGTGAATTTATAGAGTGAGTTACCTCATTCAAATGTCGAAAGATGACATGTATCCCCTTGAGGGAACGAGGCGCTTTATTCTCTCCAAATCGTCGAATTTGACGTTCTCTTTGGTTATGTATTTGTTCAGATAGGAAAGGTCCAGAACGAGTCGTAATTTCTTACCCTCTGCTACACTGAGTGGATGGATCATGAGGTCCATCGGTTGACTTTGAGCCACAATTTGCACTGCACCGTTAGTCACTAATTCTGAAATAGTATCATCCACAAACTTGGCATTATTCAATGCCGATTTACGATTCTCAACACTAGATGGAGGCTCAGGAGCCTCGAAGGGACTGTATATCCGTACAAAATGGTATCGAGAACCAATGAATTAGGTTCGAGAGCCTTCCACATAGAGATGTGATCGAATTGAACCTGCGTAATAGTTACCATTTGCTGTTTGGGCATTCGTCTACAGTGACCGTGACCTTCGTGACCGCATAAAAAGGGCTTCGAGGCTTATCGAACCTTTCTCTACGGTACTTTTGGTGAGGCGCTCGAGCCGGGAAACTGCGTCTACATCCTTGTCTATCCCGGACTGGTATGGCTTGAATCCAGAGGCGTAGCTAAAGGAGCGGGAATCGGGTCGCCACGCCGAGTTCCTACCGCGAAGCCGATTTGAGGCCTCAGGAGACGTCATTCTCTCCTTTTTAATATTCTTCTTCCTTCTGTACTTGCTCGAAAAATTCGAAGAAAAAAGAATCAGTCTACTGCTTCGGTTTGTTTCTTGCTGTCGAGAAATGAAAATACCTGGATGTTTAGCGACAATTCTTAAAATCTCGTTTCTGACTTGGTTGCATTCAAAACGTACTATCTCATCGTCCTCCTTCCTCATCCCGTTCCTGTTGATTTTGATGAGGCTCTGCATCACGGATAGGTTGAACTCGTACTGGGATGCGTAGCCCTTACGCGCCATTGAAGGGTTTGGGGGACCGGCTGAGTGGAAGCTGATGGCTGATCTTCCCTAAGGGCAGCGATATCCGAAAACCCCAGTAATCAAATTCTGCTGGCTCCACATGCTGGTCCACGTCCATAGGTTCTTCAGCCTCCATGATGAGATATCTGATGAAATTGCTAAAAATTATTAGATGAGCTAATTGGCCACAAAAAGTAATAGAGTAGTGCTGAGAATCTAAAATGTCACTGTACAGAATTCCAGATTTGATCAAAAAGTTGTTGAGTAGCAGCTTCGATTTTGACCACTGTCCAAAGCCGGTAGTACGCTGAATATGAGAAACACTTCTCCTAGGATCTGCGTGCTCACAAAATTACTAGATTGATTTCTACTTCAATGTGCTATCGATACTCAAGAAGCGAAATGTGATCGAAAACCGTAAACGGACTGAGCGATGGATGGATCGGGACAGATCCTAGAATCTCGAATCATCTTACACAGTCGATAGCGCCTGTGGGCTTGACGCCATACCTGTCTCCGAAAAACCTGTCGATGATGCTAGGCCGAGAATATGTCCGAAATGTTAGACGTCCAAAACTCGGGATGTTAACTCCCGGATGCCGCAGCTCTTGGGCCAAACAAGGCCTGGACTGAAGTCCCTTACTGGAACATCGTAAACACCATGTTATTCATCGCTCCTGCGTGAGGACGTGATGAAATCGTCCTCACGAGATGTTGTACCGTCAACAATATCTGCAATGATGAAACTGTTCTTCCCTAATTCGAAAAGCAACATTTATCATAACAAAAAACTCCTATGGTGCTCTTTTCCCAGTCTCTCTCTCTGCCGGGATTTTCATTGTAGGATGAGCTCTCGCGCTCTTATGCCAGTCCAGTGACCACGATCAACTGTAAGTGAAGGTCGGTCTTACTGGGACAGATGTTTTCTGTTTTATTCTTCAGCAGTGAATCAAAGAGCACCTTCTTCTGTTATTGAACCGACTCGCAATCGCAGAGTGTACCTTTTAGTAGGATGTACTGTTTGGAAATACGTCAAATATTTCAGATTATGCATGGCTGTTATTATATTCTCGTCCGTCGGTCTCGGTGTCTTGATCTTCCAACTTCTGAGCGTTAGTCTTATGAATTATTCATTAGCGTTTCTGCTGACCTCGATTTTCTCCGTTTTATGCGTGCTACGATTTCCTCTCTGTCGGCAGTGCCGCAAAATAAAAGTTTCCGGTAGATAATAGAAGCAGGGCTTATCATTAGTTGGAGATTTTGGTCGAGTCCGTGCCTCCCTCCCTGGGGGTGGCAGAATACGGCTCCTCCCTACCCCTTCCCCTCCCCTGATACTATCGACCTGTCGAGCGGGGAGTGGGTGGGAAGGGGGGGGAGAGTATATAGCAGATGTGAAACAGGGAAAACCGCGAAAAAACAACAATCAGGAAAAATTTTTCCAAATCGAAAATTGCTCTTGGAGGGCAAATACTACCCTCTCTCCCAACAACGAGCAAATCGACCCCCCCCCTCCCCCCTCCTCCCCTTATAGCGTCCGTGGAACAAGAAACATCAAGTATCAAAAAAATTTCTCGCACACAGTACGACTCCCTTACTTTCCCCAGCGCCCAGATAAGGTCCCCCTATTAGGAAATTCCCATTGATGATATGCCCTGGTTAAGAGAAGGTGGCTCCCTCCCTCCGCTTGACGCAAACTTGGAAATGTTGGAGACGGGCAAATTAGCAAATTCTCCCCTAATCCAGAACGTGCTTACTTTTGCTGCTCGAAGTGTAATCTTGCGAAAACCGCACTCACTCGCAAGCTCCCGTACATGCAAGTCCAAGGGACTGACGATGTCAGGAACCATTTTCATGTCCCTGAAATATGCAAATTGTGTGAGTGATCAAACTGGAATCGATCCATCCTGCGAGCCACATCTGCTGTACATGACACCTTGTTTCGATTATAAGTCGAAACTCTCCTCCCACTTTCACGATTCTTTCCATGTAGCGGTGGCATATAAAAGAATGCAATGAAAACACTTCATAATTCTGTCGAGAAACTAGTTCCGCGAATTTTGAAGGAGTTTGACATCTCAAGGTGTGTGGATAAGTGCGCACCACATTGCAGGTCGCCGAATCGACCTGGTCATCCTTCCTGGCAAGCCCTATTAGGGATCTAGTGTTTTCGCATGTACACTAAGATCCCCAATTTAGGGATATATATATCCACATGGCCTGCCAGCAACGGTCCACAGTCCACCCGTTCACTGGCAGGGTGGTGTACATGTATGTGCGTCTTTGATGCTGAGTGTGAACCTTCCTTCAAGATTCAAAAAGCGTTTCTCTGAACGGAATCAGAGTATGTATCTGCTATTCATTTCAAGAAAAGCATGAGCGCGCGGTCTGGCACATGGGTGTGAAAGAGGTGGTAAAAACATCATTATTTCAGAGTGTGTTTTTTTCAATCGTCTCAGAAAACTTGGCAATGCGATTTCGAGTGCAGTCGTTCAGGAATCTCCTCCACCAGGTAGGAAGTGAAGTTCTGAACTATCTACAGTAAGTAACTTCCTCTCATAGACAAAAATCATTCAGATGTTGTGTCAATTTGTCTTACTGACTTACATATTGGTGAATGTGATAAAACCGTTTCCATACATCACGACTGTAGCGCTCACTTCACGAGACTACGACCGACCGCGCTCTTGCGCCAACAATTGCACCACTGCAGAGGTAGCACTGGTCGCGTTGGCATTTGGAGCCGCCCAAAGATTAGCCGTGGAGCACGATCTGCCGAGATAGTGAATGGGTTGCGAAATACAACCGCGGTCTGATAGACCTCAGCTGCATAGCTTTGAGAGTTTGGCGCGACTTATGAAAGCTTCGCTCATACTATATTGAAGTTTCGCAAGACTTCGCAATTCTCCACAGAAAGGCTTGGCACGCTGATGTTGGGACCGAGCGCTTGGTAGCGATGGAGTGTGGCCGTTAACAGTCGTTCGGCTTTAAAATTGTGCGATTGTATTGTTCTAGTCGAAAGTTGTGAACGCCTCAGCCATCCTTCCAAAACCTTGAAGATATGCTGTAGTAGAAACCTCATCTACTGAGTCACCAGGTCTCACTTGAATATGAAGGGCAGGCTGACAAGAACCAACAAAGAGACTAGTGGCTTACGAAATACCTGTCGCATTCCCCTAGAGCAAACTATGCACGAAAGTTTCTGCCCAAAAATATATCAGGTAATATTTGGCACTGCAACAGTGAAAACCAACTGATGAAGTCCCCGGCCCGTGTTCTGTCCCATTGGTGTGTAGCAATGAAGGCTTGCGATCGACTGTGATGGGGTAAAATAATAGGTATCTCAACGATGACCAAGGCGACAAAAGAAAAGTTGTCTGATGATGACCTCGATTGTTTGATATCAATTGCAGATCATCCAAAAACGTCTCTTCTCCACCCTTTTTCATGCTCACACTATGGCAATTAAAGGGACTGCGTGAAATGATTATGTCGCTATGACCCTCCGACAAGGATGGTATCGATACGATACTCTTCCAGCACTGTGAACAT
Organism: Cooperia oncophora; assembly: GCA_036418165.1. NCBI lineage: Eukaryota > Metazoa > Nematoda > Chromadorea > Rhabditida > Trichostrongylidae > Cooperia > Cooperia oncophora. Next base: position 13,405 of record MU966684.1, read on the forward strand.
GTTGGCGAATTGAGTCTCACAAGAGTGGTTATCCAGGCAATGGACCACATTTCAGAGATGATTTGTTGCATGTTGTAGAAGTCCGTACAAAGATCATTAAGAAAGGATTCACTTTTGCTCTGCGTTCTTGTAAATGCCAGTGCTGGTCGCACCTTTTTGCTGTGGGCTAATGCCGTTTGGACTCCAACGATTTCGGCATCGAGCTCAGTTTTCAGTTGCCTTAATCACCAAACCCGCTGAAACATGTACACAAGGGTTATTTAACATCGTGATTACAATTATTACACTCATTCTTGGCGCTAGCGCCAAGAATGACACTACGATTACCTCCTGGGCCTAGCCTTAGCAGAGCGCACATAATCGTAGTGTCATCCATTAGCGTCAGCGGCAAGAGTGAATGTCATGTTCGTAATTAGGATGTTAAACTACCTCTATATACAAGTTTTTAGTGGATTTGGTGACTTAGGCTATTCAAAAATGAGCTCGGTGCCGAAACTGCTAGAGTCCAAACGGTATTAGCCTTTGCTGTGTAGAATATGTTGGGACGGAACATTGCGCCCAATGCTGGGATGCGGTATGGGTAAAAAACCATTTCGGATTCATTTCAAACTCTCAACATAGGTTTCGATGTTCTAGAAGTATCTTTGTTGTGTTCTGATTGGGCGAGTTCAAAAAGAAGTGACGTGTCATGCTTTGTTTGCTCATTGGATCTTCGTACGCGATCATTAAAAAACAAAAAAGGCACTATTGAACTATACCTACCCCAAAAACTGAGAAAAAATTTTCTCGCTGAAACGTTGCCTATAGATGTAAGTTGATGTCCTGATCACGAATATCACATTGTTTTGAGCGCTGGCGACATTTGGCGCCATTATGCGCCAATTTGGCGCCCACACTTTTCCCACCAAAGTTGATGAAAACTTGCATCTGGGGGTTAATCGACATCCTGATCACAAATATCACGGTTTCGAACGCTGGCGCCATTTGGCGTCATTATGCGCCGATATGGCACCAAATCGGCACGTAATGGCGCCAAATAGCGCCAACGCCAAAAATGAATGTCGGATTCGTAATCAGGACCTCAAATTACCCCATATGCAAGTTTCCATCGACTTTGGTGAAAAAAGTGGTGGGCGCCAAATTGGAGCATAATGGCGCCAGATGACGCCAGCGCTCATAACAATGTGATATTCGTGATCAGGACATCGAATTACACCTATAGGCAACGTTTCAGCGAAAAATTTTTTTCAGTTTTTGGGGTAGGAATAGTTCAATAGTGCCTGAAAAATTAGAAGTGCGATATTTCCGCTTTAAGTGCGTTGCACTTTTCAAACACTCACTGGCTGAACAGATCACAGATAGGCATTTGAGGAACAAATTGTAGTCCATTCAAAACCTTGGTTGGTCCTGTGAGCAAAAGCTTTTTGGAGCAAAGGCAAAATAAAAAGCAAAAGAGAGGTGACGGATTCGAGGTATGACTGGAAGCCGACAGATAAATAAACACTCATTCACAGCTGCACGATAGAGGAAAAAAATGAAATTTCAAGGATGCATCGTACTTCGACAATCCAGCCCATACGCCCGGCAAGCTGATAACCCGTTTAGCTACAGACGCGCCGAATATCAAAGCGGTAATCGACATAACAAAAGGAAGACTTTGTGACATTTGCATAGATTGTTCAATTACAGGTAGTGGATGGTCGTGCACTGCAAGTTATTTACGCAATAACTGCCATAATCGCGTGCATAGCAATTGGATTTGTTTATTGTTGGCAGGTATGTCTTCACATATCTGTCCACTAGAGTATTTTTGGAAAAGTTTGTGCACAGGTTACGTTGCTCGGAATAGGGATGTTATCTATTCTGGCAACAACGATGATTTGGCTGGCGTTGACAATAATGACGAAAAATATCGAACTGGTTAAGAACGACGAAGCTGGACGGGTAGGTGTCTCAAGTGCATTAGGACTGTCATACAGTGCAGTTATAAGCATGGCCAACAATTCCAGGGAAACTTCCTTTCCAAGCCATTAACTCTTTTCTGTTCACTTTTCAGTCACTAACCTACCCTTCATCGCACGGCAGTCTTGAACATTTACTTCTTGTTGAAGACCGGGGATATGCAATCAAAGAATGACTGGGGATCATTTTGAGATCATCCTCATCAACGAAGCAACGTCCTTTCGTACGATGAGCCAGAGGCCGAAGACGGTGGTACAAAACCCGTCTAGCAAAGATTGTGCAACTTCAGCTGGCGAAGCTTCTCTCCCTGTCCATCTCAGCTTAGCTGCCACTCGATCCAGTTGTTCGCACAAAATCTCAGCATCGATAAGACCGTATGGCAGCGCTTACCTAAGGATGACTGCTTGACTTTCAACCAGCAACACAACGTAATCTTCTTGAACTCCAACCGAAGCCTTGAGGCTTTTTTTCTACCAGCTCAAGTCCTGACGCTCGCGCGAGTTGTGAAAGATCTCTTCTCATTTCACGTCGTAGTTCACTCACTCAGACCCTTATTGTTAGTGGGAAGTGGGTGTCGCAGATGTCGATTCATATGGGATAGAATTTCATTCTATCACAACGTTCCCCAGTACTATCTTTGGTCTTCTGTCAGTACAGGCTGATGATAGATGCCTTTCATCGAGAACATGGCTGTTCAGGCCTCGAAGAATGTCCCTAGTTCACTTTCGATGTCATCACACTCTTTCAAATCCTTGCCATTCGAGTGACGCGAAGTTTTGATGACAGGTGCTAGTCAGAGGGCCCAAGCTCTGGAGTATGAGGTGGGTAGGGGACGATGGTCAATGGGTACGTCGTCAGCTCAATCTTTGTCGCTCTTGCAATGTGTGGTCCAGCGTCGTCGTGCTGGAAGTAAATATTAGTCTGCTGTCCTCGAATAGTTGAACGTGGATCTTCAGCTTTCGTAACTGTGTAATGCAGACGTCGCCTGTCAGTGTCGTTGCCTCGTCAAGTAGCTCCTAGCACACCACGCCACGAGCGTTCACCATATGCATCGCCTTTTCTTTGGAGTTTTGGCACGTCCTTTGCTCCTCCTGTCCGTCAACCCCCTGAGCACTTCGGTGTACGATAGAGTAAAGCATCCCTTATCAATCTCACCAGGAAAGGACAACAGGTCAGCCTGGCCATTTGCAATGAGATGCATATCGTTGTACCCGTCTTGAGACGATGAACTCAAGACTATCTCCAAAATTTGAAGAACGATTCTCTGGGCGGAGTTAGAGAGGTTTTTCTTTACTATTTTTATCCTTCCGGGCGCGCTGGCGCCAAAGCGTTGGCACCTGTAGCGCGACTCACAGCGCTCCCCGCGCAAAATAGGTATCATATTCGTATTCAGGGGATCAAATAACCCTTAGAGACGGGACCTCAGCCAAATCTGAGGTTCTGACTCAACTTCAAAGAAAAGATGGGGTGTGGATAGCAGTCATGGCTGACTGATAGCTAACAGCGATACTACTATGACTGGCATGCTGGTGATGACTGATCTTCGAACTGGAAATAGCAAACACAGTACCTGGCTTACTTATTTGTGCCGTCTGCATCATATTCTTGACTGTCGGGAGAAAATCCCATCCCGAGACCAGTCATCGTTGGTAGATGAGCTCCAGTCTGCTGCTAATTACTCATGGGATAGCCCACATTTTCCAAGCAGCTCGAAAAATCAGATTTGGCTAGAAACTTGTCCCCAAGGGTAATTTAACCGCTAAAGATGAATATGATGGTATTTCATTGCAAAAACCCTCCTGACACGTGTTACGAAGGGTACAAGCAGAAGCACTCTTTTAGGCCACAATGAGTCTACACTTTCAAAAAAAAACTGGTCGCAGGTTCCCTTATATGGTAGTGCAGGCGAGCAGAGATGTTAGAAGCTTTGTCGGCCATGTTCTTGGACAAATGCAAAAAAGCAACCTGCCCCGGGATTGATCCTGCGGCGTCTCGCCTAAGAAACCCGCTCTCTAGCTTGCGCCGTACTGCCACGTTTCAGCATGACTCCCGGTATCATCTTGAGAGGTGCTGATCTTAAGACTTCCCTAAGGATATATGATGAACTACACCGTTATCACTCACCCTTATATGCTAGTCCTATATGTAATATACACTATCACTGGTTGTGAATCCACGACACTGTGGCTGGAGCGAAATGAGCGGTATCTCAGTACAGTTCTCACTAGTTGGAAATGTTAAATAATAGATTATCATGTCAAATTCGAATCTCATATCACAATGTGTGCGAGCTAACTCAAATAATCACAGGATAGATAAATGATTACATTCGAAATTACAGTCTCTAGTTAACCGCAGAGATTTAATGTGAAGGTGTTCTTCATCGGCTTTTGAACTGAAGGGGTGTCGTAGCAGACAATTCACTTTGTCCTTGTTGACTTCTGTAGTTGCTGTCAGAATAGTTGCGCCTGTCGTTGCTTTTGTGACGTTCCCAGTCGTGGCAGTGTCATAGGTAATCTTTGGCGGCATGTTGACGAAACAGTGATCAGACATCACTCCAAATTGTTTCGTGGTGATATTCGTCTTCTTCGTTTCTTTTCGGCGTTCTCTTCGTAATGGTGGACTCTTCCCCTTCGTAGGGCGAGGATGTGCATTACATAGGTCCGACATAGGTTTCGAGGTTGCGCTTCTCTGCAACTTTTCCGCACTCGGTATAACAACAAAATGAGCTACAAACAAGCCGTCGCTCATTATGGCTCTTTGGATCCCTTGTTCCAGAAATCGTGTAGCCGAATATCGTTGGAGTTAAAATGAGTCGAGATGAAAGGACCATCCTGAATTGTCATAGTATATGACTTGGTGAAGTAGATCCTGTAATATTATGAGATCAGGAGTACTTTGGCTTTGAGACTAGCTTTTACTCTAATTTTTTTACGATTCCGAGCTATGCTGAGCGATGGAGATTTTTTGCTTCTTGATGAACTCCTTATCGGAGCGTGATAGCCATCTGTCCATGATGACGTACTCACTATCAGCTTCTTCTTACAAGGGAGTGGTTTAAACTTCCCATGGAACTTTGAATGAAGACCTAGGTGCATCGAGACGGTCTCGGATGCTGATTACGAACATTCATTGAAGTGCTACGGGTACCCCAACCCCAGACGAGTTCTGGGCGTCAATGGTCAAGGTTTGCAAAAACTCAGTTTTGACTCGTAAGCGCCGCTGATCGATTGCTAGGCAGTGCCACCGTGGCCCTGTGGTGACGGTGTCGCTTTAAAGGCAAATGTTTGTGGGTTTGCATTCCGTTGTCGCGAATGTTTTTGCTTCGTCTCCTATAAGAGCTTTTACTCTAATTTTCGGAATTCTTCCGAGTTTACGACCTAGCAGAGCAACTAGATCAACTGGATCGTATATGACGTACTCGATCGAGGATGGATTTGGTCACTATCTGCCTTTTCTGAACTCATTACCCATCCGACAATTCGGATGGGTAATGAGTCTTGTCCAGAATCACAATTTGGCCAGAAACCAGTTTTTGGGGGCCTTTTGACCCCCTAATCACGAATGTCACATCCGTTTGACGCGAAAACGATCGGTTCCCTCGTTCAGTTGACGACCACAACAACGCGAAAGCAAGGTAAAACGGATATGATATTCGTGTTCAGGGGTCAAAACACCCACAGGAACCAGTTTCTGGCCGAAACTTCGAATTGTCGGATGGGTAATGAGTTCAGAGAGGGCAGATAGTAACCAAATAACTCGTAAACTCGTAAGAATTTTGAAAATTAGAGTAAAAGCTTTTATAGGAGACGAAAAAAAGAGCAAAACCTTCGCGCCAACTGGATGCAAACCCATAAGCATTTGCTTTTGAAGCGAGTCGCTTACCACTAAGTCATTGTGGCACCGATCGACCTGGCCTAGCGTAAGCGCTGCTGATCGCCTAGCCATCGATCAGCAGCGCTTACGAGCCAAAACTGGGTTTTCGCAAATTTTGACGCCCAGAACTTTTCTGGGAGGTCCCCGTAGCACATTTAATCTGCGTATTCGTAATCAGCATCCGAGACTTTATCGATGTACCTACGTCTCCATTCAAAGTTCCATGGGAATTCGAAACTATTACCTTGTTAGTCTTAATTGGTTGTCTTATCAAGTTACTGGTGCTGTGAAGACTTCTCAGTGCCACTCCGACACGAAGGTTTCTCGTAGTTCTCCTATTCCTAGGGTAGTGAATGTTGTGGAGCTGCGTGGGTAGCTGTACTTGATCTGCGGATTCTGTTTTTAGGAAACTCATCTGGCCTCATGAGTCGAGAAGAATGCTGAGTGGCTAACATTCCATTTCAGATTCATTAAAAATCAACGCTGATGCCGTTTGCATCACGCGTTGTGTATGCCCCGATTATTTGGAGTCGATGTTATTTCCACGGGAGGGTGTGTGTGCTATATGTGCTAGTTGCATTCTAGTCCTTTCACCTGTTGAGTTGAGGCTCCGACGTGGTGGCTGTCTGAAGCAGTTGTTTTGGGAAGCGAAAATAGCGTACGCTTCTTGTTGCTCGGTTAAGCTTATTGGTGGGCTCTGCCTTCCACTTTGCAGACGCTCAGGATGTCGTCCACTTCTTGAGGAGGTACAAAGCGATGAGTGGTGATCATCGTAGCACTTAGGGCATTATCCCAATGCTGTGCATAATCTTGATCCGTGATTTTCGTCAAAACATTTCCAGCATATTCTCTGCTGTTTGGCTTCAGTTCGACGCGCCTCCGGTTTAATGAACCTGGCGCACTGTTGTGTCGAGTGCATTTCCCCGCACAAGCATGGATTTCTTGATCGATGAGAAGGAAACTGCCTGGATCGAAGTCTTGTGTTGTTCGGTACTCCAGCATTGTTCTGTGTGCCATGAGTATCACCGAATAGGGTCCTTGTTGTTAGCTGGGTAGTTTCCTGGAGCGTGATGATTTCATCGACGGCTTCAATAATGCATTCACTTCGAATTCTGCACCAGCTTCGTTTTCCTTCTATATGACTTGGCTGCAGATGCTTTCTGTGAACTTGGAGAGGATCAGACGTCTTCATACTCGGTCTGCAGTTATTCTTACTCCAGGTTGTCCAGGTGTACGATGCGAGATGATATAGCACTGAGCGTATCACGACAACTTTTCAAGTTTCCTTGAGCCCTTGGTAGGTGCTCGATCTCGTTGATCAAGATGTCAGCTATGCTTGATCATCTGTCGTACTGTTTCTTGAGAATGCTTACTGCAGCGTTGTATTTGTCCCCAATGACGGGGATACTGCTGTTTGAGGCCGCTGCTTTTCCTTTCACTGTTTGAGAAAGAGGAATTTCTGATCGCACAAGTCCGCATCGTTAAGTATGGGAATCGGATACAAACCACAATATGCTGAACTCTCTTAAGTTCCCGGAGAATGTTGGGACTTCTAGCAGGGGGCGTCGAACGCGAACAGCGCGCTTATAGGGGTTAGCAGTGTTTGCTCCGCTAAATGAGTTGCTCTGGTTGCTGACAACCTGGTTGGTGACACTAGTGACTTCCTTGATCACGGAGGGTTGCTGTGCCAGCTCCTCCTTCCTGAACTCGGTCTTGCTCAACCATTGGATCGTCTCAATATCTAAGCTGTTGGACTCTAGCTCCAGGTGACTATTCAGCTCCAGCTGAGTGATGAGTTTCTCTCGCTCCTTTTGTTTCGTTCGCGAGCTTATTATTTCAATTGCTTTCTCGACGTAAGTAGCGTGATACTCCTTTGCTTTCGTTATTGTTGTCATAATGTGATTCAGCTGAGCCGTATTCTCTTGATGTAGGCTTCACATTTGTCCTTTTGATATGGGAATGCGAAAGGTTGGTCCAGTTGTTTCAGATCCGACTCGCTTGATCGTATGACGTGTGTATAAGTGTTATCTTAATCTTGAACAACTGGATCTCGGCCATTTTGTATTCGTCGGCTTTCCTAGAGAAAAGAGGTTTCCTCGTCTTCTATTGCTCTTTAGCACGATTGTTTCGCAACCATTATGAGTGAAGTTGTGTATCTTCTACTCGATTTGGCTGAATTTGTGACTTTCGGATGGTTCCGTGTGATGATGTTCCCTGCCAGCGGGCCTTCTGTATGCTTCACTCGTCTCTGGGAGGAGGCACGAACTTCGGTTTCCCGAATCCTTTTGAAGGAATCTCGGCGAAACTTCCGAGTTTCTTCTCTATATGTTCGGAAGAAACTGGTTTTGCCTACCGCTTCCTGCTGTGTGAGGAAGTACGATAGGTCTTTTGATGGATTTTCTCACGTCCTTGGTGGAGTCGTGAGAAAACTGTCAAAATTTTTTCCAGTGAGTTGGAAAGAATGTGTTCAGTAGTCTGCTTCTCTCGAAGAGAACTAGCGCAGACCACTGAGCTTGGCTTCCTCACGTCCTTGGTCGGAATCGTGGAAGAATTTTGAAGTTTCTTTACGATGAGCTAGAAAGAATGTGTTCAATTGTCTGCTTGTCTTGACGAGAACTATCGCAGAAATTGATATTAGTTTCCCGGCACCTTCTGGAGGTAATTCGAATGAAGCTATTGTAGAAGTAAGTATTTCACGTCCTCGGGCGGATCGTGAAAACTTCTGGAGTATTCCTCTGTTTCCCACGTCCTCGATCGGAATCATGGGAGTACTTTGACGACTTCCTTCTGTCTCTCACTGACGTGAGCTAGCGCAGAAGGGGCGGAGGGTTCAACACCGATGCACCAATTTGGTGTCTTACCAGTGAGAGTACTTGTAAGGACTTATTACGACGTGTTGTACGCGAACCGTATGACCGACATTAATATAACGAATTGAGGGATTATATACAGGCGAATGTAGGCCGTGCTCACCAACTGTACCGATGATGGTGCTTGAAATAAGGTATGGAATAGCGCACCGTGCCAGTGGGAAGGTATGAGGTATGCACTTGATTGCACACTCATGATACCGCAAGATTGTGCCTGCGGTATCATTTTTAAGAGGTGCTTTCTCAAGAGTTCTTTAAAGGATATGGGAGTGACAACGGTACTGAACTACACCATTGTCACTCACACTTATATGCTAGTCCTATAATATACACTATTTCAATGGTTGCGAATCCACAACTGTTGTCTAGTGGTTTAACATTTATTCTCCTTCACCCGGTTCCGTAGCAAGCCAAAGCCTGTCCACGGGGCGCTCAGAGTTGTCTTCAATTTTGATGAAGAAGCGAACTTCTTTCTAGTTTCCGGAAACAACGGTTATTCGACCGGGAACATTTTCTTTGTAAAACACCAGCATTCGCTCAGGATTAATTCTGTTTAGCTAGACAGGTGCACCAGCACGACATGGCGAGAGAGGCGTTCAGATAGCACGGCACCTTTCGTCTTCTGTCATTGAGTACTCACTTGTCCCAGTCAATATGGAAATAGGCAAAAGAAACCGAGATCACAACAATTTTGTCGCAAATGCACCATTACTTTCTTTCCAGCCTCATATGATAAGCTTATACCAGACATCTATAGTATTAGGATCACGGATAGTATTGAGATCAGGGATCATAACTAGTTTTTCAGAGCTCAAGCAAGGGGTCCCAGGAATTATTAGCCAACTCAACCTATGTCATCTCGAAACAACACCCTTTTATGAAGATGAATCGGGCACATCATCGTTGGGGATTCCCCAACAGGGGGTTGTATTTGTTCAGTGGAAGGAGGGAGCCGTACTTAATCTGAGAAAGGGGGGGGGAAGGGCGTACTTCCCTCGCGGTTTTCACATGTGCTATGTACTCCCTTCCCCGCTCCACAGCTCGACCAGAGGAGGGAACTCGTAGCAAGCTGGTCTTCGGCGGAGGTCGTACAGAGTCAGCCGAAGTCCCCAACTATTATATGCCCTGTTGGGGACATTTAAAGACTCAGCTTAGGGAACAGAATGTTGTAATTAGTCCAGTTGGTGGGGCTAGCATTTTCATCCACACCAGGCAGCTGCGTTTTTTTTCGGGAGTAGGACAAAGCTTTCAGCAATGCAGCAGAATCGGGAACCCTTTCCCGGGGGCGTACCAACTGGACAAATTTCCGTGACGTGATGCTTCCTCTTGATTTCTATGTCGACTCTCCTATCTTATGCATACGCTCTGCTGTGTTCCGTCTGGCCCCTCGGAGCCGTCGACGCTCTCGCAATTATGCACAAGATACATATCATTTTATCGTCGGGTATGAGCTATGTTGTTCGTTCATATGTCAGTATTGCTATAACCAATTAACAGTACGGTATCAAGGCTCTCAAAGTGGTGAACTATCAACACTGTTGAGGGGTCCTTTTGTCAATGTTGTATTACTTCAAGATAGCAATCGAAACGATCGAAAATGTTCGTACGATACAACTGCTTACAAGAATGTCCATGTTCTATGGACGATACGAAACAGCCAGCAAACTTGGGAAACGATCTGAGCTAACAAAAGGTGGAGTATTTTTTCCGGCACGTTCTCATATGCATGCTTCTATTGTTTTGCTTGAGGAATCTTTGAGGGATTGAACTTCACAATCTCGCAGTCGTTCACTTACATTATTGTCTGCGTTACTTACGCGGTCGGGATCCATATCATTTATACCGAGCAAAAGACATCTGATAGCGTATTCAGGTGGAAATTGTCTTCTTGTTTTGATCAGCACTTCTTTCTTTCATTCATTATCGGCTTTACAGAACAATTATTGCCATGTTGCTCGGATCAGTGGCTGTTATGAATTCTGCTACCTATTTTCCCGAATTCGTCAAAGCACGCACCGCGGCAGGTCTCTTGTTTAGCGTTATCTACCGCAAACCAAGAACTGGAGACGTGAATGCTGGCGAAAAAGCAGTACGTTGATCAGGTGTTCTTAGTTCTTCGCTTACATTGCATGCATCGCCCAGAAAACAAAGAAAAGTTTTTGTACAGGTTTCAGCTTTACTTGCATGTTTTTGCCTCTTTCATACCTCGCAAAGTTGTCAGGTGGACGTTTATGATGACCAAACGTTGTGAATTGCCGTCTCCAGTGGCCCGAGCATTAAATGTTAGATTACGCTCTACCGAGCGTTCTGGCGACTCTTGCGGTTCCGACTTCGTTTCAGGATCCCCTCGTGAAGACTCCAATATCGTAAAAGCAAACTCACACTTTGAGCGATATTGTTCTTCACACAAGAGTGCTAGTCAGTTACGAATAATAGATGTTACATTGTCTGCTTATAATAAAATAATTCGGAGATCCACTTATTGCTCTGTCATTCTAGAGCTGCACAGTTTGTTACAGGGCACATCATTGGTTGGAGATTTTAGTCGAATCTGAACGACCTCCCCCCTTTTTTCGGGGTTCGTACGACCCCCCCCCCGACCCTCTGTCCCTCCTCATCGAATCGAGCCGTCGAGCGGAGGAGGGGGGGGGAGGGTAAATAGCACATGTGAAACAGGAAAAGTCGCGAGACAACACGACACCCCCTCTACAATCAGATTTTCCCCAACTCCCTATTTCAAAAATTTCCCAAAAACTTCCCTACTTTTCCCAAAAATTTTGCCGTCGAGCAGTGGGTATATAGTACGCATGAAACAGGAAGATCACCAAAGTCAACCACCAAGCCAAAACGTAAATACGACCCCCCCCCTCCCAACAATGACCATGTACGACCCCCCCCCCCTTTACAACGTCCGTGAAGCGAGAAAAATCTACTATCAAAATAAATTTTTCCCAGTCCAGATACGACCCCCCCTCCTGGCGGCCAAATACGACCCCCCCCCCTGTTGGGGATTCCCCAACAACGATGTGCCCTGGTTTGGTATAAATGGCGGCCTATTGTTATTAAGACCGCTCATGTCGGCTGTTCTGTTTGCTAGTAGAAACTAGAACGCTTTTTAGGCTTTCCTTGGGGATTATGCCTCATTTGCCAGCTAGACGCACTTCATTTCGAGATCTACGCCATTATAATGCTCAACTTGGTGCCTCTGTAAGGATGGCGCTCCTAACATTGGCAGTAGCAGTTCGCATTAAGGAACACCATGCTAGTAGAGACGCAGTATTCTTCTACAACAGAGGCATAAAGTAAACCAATATAATGGTGTAGATTATCGAAGTAAAAAAAGTCCTGCTTGCAAATGAGGCGGAAATTCCAAGAAATAGCGTGAGGAACGATTTGGTTTTGCATTTTGCATTGTCTCAAGAGGAACAGCAGAGCTGAAGACCCTTCAGTAGCAGACGATCTCTTGTTGTTTACACCACATTGTGAGCTCTGGAATGACAGGGCGTGAGTTGAATGAATGGTTGCGCAGACTAGGTCTACAAGCCCATGTGCCGTGTTCTGGTCCATGATGCTTCGACTTCAAGACGACTTTTAGCTTTGTAACAGGCGTGATTGTAGAACGGACAGCGGAACGGAGCCATCTCTCTCCGTCAGACACAAAAGCTTTTTCGCCAATTCCAAACTTCCAGAGGCTACCATCTTCGGAACCACTTACTTCTGGCTGCGTGAGTTCGGCTCTTTCAGAACGAAGTCTTTCGAGTTCGGAGTCAGTCGGAAGATGTTAACCCATTGGGAGCAGTATTTACGAAGAATTTGTTCCAAGTATCACGAGAGAGGCGGAGGTGGTGTAGTGACAAGTGGCGCGCTTACCACTCGCGCGGAGCCTGGTTCGAATCCCGGATCGACACCCGCTCAGGCCAACCAAGCCTTCTACTTTCCGGGGACGGTAAATTGATACCAGATTCGTCTGGGAGGATAAAACGTTGACTTGTACATCGGCTGGCCACCGCAAGTCATTGTATAGGCCACATCGCATTCAATAAGCCAATACGAGACTGAATCGAAGTAGAATGCGTGCCGCATCCCACAAAGGGATTGATCAACGGCGAAGACTTTATCCCTTTTATCAAAGGAAAACCTCCCCATTGTTGGCCGGCCTTCAGTCACTGTAGAGATTGACGGAACGAATGTCAGGCGAAGGAAGTACAACCGCGGTAGACGTGTGCGTAGAAAGGAATGGCTGTTCGGTGGCATTGGAAGAGGGAGTGGTCGAGCCTTCATGGTGCTTGTGAAACGTCGCGGGTCCAAGCCACACTCTCGAACACCATCAAGTTCATTCGACCGGGAACTACCATCATGTCGGACTCATGGAGAGCGTACTCACAGCTGTCGCGACTGCCAGCCGGCTACAGGCACCGGACAGTTACATGCTCCATTTCGTCGATCCACTAACTGGGGCACACACCCAAAATATCGAATCCTTGCGACAGAAGTTCAAGATGATTCCCAAGAAAAAGTTCGGATTGAACACCAAGCGGTACTCTGACTACACCAAAGAGTTCCTATGGCGTCGAAAATTTGGAAAACTCAGTAAAATCATCTTCAACTTCTTTAAACATGTCACGCGGTTATATCCCTGCTAATCTGCCTTCTACCAATTCCGGAAATCGATTAATACTGAAACAACGGTCCTCTTCAGGGCAACAAATAGTAGCGAATACTATTTCTTCTATGCAAAGGGGGTCAAACTAACCCTGGGAGCAAGTTTTCAGCAAATTTGGCTATTTCAAGTATTTTGGCGCAGGTGCCTGTGGCACGGGCGCCAGGGGGGTTTCGGGTCAAGCGGGTGCGATATTCGTGTTCAGCGGGTCGAACTACCCCTAGAGCCAACTTTTCAGCGAATTCTGCCCACGGAGAAAAAAGTCGGTCAGGAACCGGCCCGATTTCGGATGGCTGGGGCAGTAAAAGGTAAATAGTGCCCGGATTTTTTGTGCGATAGAGTTGGAAGCTTACAACTGGTATGTCAAAGTCACAAGAAAGAAAGCTCAAGAATTTTAGACTCCATGTCTCACAAGGAATGGTTTCACCTTCCCATGGAAATTTGAATGGAGACCTAGGCACATCGATAGAGTCCCGAATGCTGATTACTAATATGCAGATTAAAAGTGCTACGGGGACCTCCCAGACGAGTTCTGGGCGGTCAAATTTTGCGAAAACTCGGTTTTGGCTCGTAAGCGCTGCTGACTGATCACGGACAGTGCGGCCGTGGCCTAGTGGTAACGGTCTCGCTTCAAAGCCAAATGCTGGTAGTGCGGAAACTTTTGCTCCGTCTCCTATAAGGGCTTTTACTAATTTTCGAACTTCTCCCGAGTTATCGGCTCGGCGGAGCAAGTAGATCAAGTATATGACCTACTCGATCCAGTATGGATTTGGTCACTATCTGCCCTCTCTGAACTAATTACCGATATTACAGTTCGAAGTTTTGACCAGAAACTCGTTCGTGGAGGTATTGTGGCCCCCTGAGCATGAATCACATCTGTCTGACGAGAAACCCCTTGTAGCCTTTCAGGTTGTTCTGGTCATCAAGTGAACGAGGGAGCCAATCGTTCTCACGTCAAACGGATGTAGTATTCGCGCTGAGTGGCTCAAAATACCCCCAGAAACGAGTTTCTGGCCAAATTATGATTCTGGACAAAACTTCGGATTGTCGGATGGGTAATGTCTTCACAGAGGGCAGATAGTGATCAAATCCGTACTTGATCGACCACGTCATATACTTGATCTGCTTGAGCTGCTTGCTCTGCTAGACCGTAAACTCGAAAATTGGAGTAAAAGCCCTCATAGAAGACGAAGCAAAAGTTTTCGCGCCAACGGAATGCAAACATATGAATATTTAGCTCTGAAGCGAGACCGTTACCACTAAGCCACAGCCGCACTGTCCGTGATCGATCAGCAGCGCTTACGATCCAAAACCGAGTTCGCAAAATTCGACTGGGAGATCCCCGTAGCACTTTCAATCTGCATATTCGTAATCAGCACTCGAGACTCTATCGATGTACCTAGGTCTCCATTCAAAGTTCCATGGGAATTTGAAACCATTCCCTTGTTAGAGATGGTGTGGGTGAGGCTGCGTACTCCATTTGGTCGTGAGGTAGAAAGCGCTTTTGGGGTAATTTCTTTTTGAGACAGCTTGCTTCTTGAGCTGGATAAAGGCATGATCACAAATGAATCAAAACGGCAACATACCAGCGAGAGGGCAACCGCCACAACGTGCCAATGAAGTACGTGGAAACTTATCCGCCATAGCCGGGATATGAAATCTAGCGCCACTCGCTTAAAGTGCGTTTATTAGTGCAATTTAGTTTCTCTGACCGCGTGTGCGGTTGGCCTACGGATTAGAGCGATCTAACGCGAGGTATGAACGCAGTTTCAGATTGAAAGGTTGTTCTCTCAAAATCAAGTCTGCCGAGATAGCTGTACAACTGCGTTTCAGACAGTTCGTGGAAACATCTTGTTCGAAGATGTCAAGTTCAGTTATCCTCAACGGCCTCGCCAGCCTATAATGAGAGGTCTACAATTTTCGGCTCAACGTGGTCAAACCGTAGCACTTGTCGGACCATCTGGCTCCGGAAAATCTACCATAATTTCGATGCTCGAGCGTTTTTATGATGCAACTAGTGGATGTGTTGTAAGCACTGAATCTGTGATATTTAACGAGCTGTGATCTTTGCAAACCTCACACTTCACTGCCTTCAGCGATTCGATGGCAAAGATGTCAAGACACTGTCGCTTAGTCATTTACGGACCCAAATGGCATTAGTTGGACAAGAACCAAGGCTTTTCTCAGGCACTATCAGGCAAAACATTTGTCTCGGTCTAGGACCGGTGAGGCATTATACTATTTGCACTGCACACAAGATAGATTTCGCTGTCCGAGAAATGAGTTCTATCCTACAGGCAGTTGGCAAGATATATCCCTAAGATGAGTAGGATCAGGTTCATACGCCTGGCAGGACGGGATTCTGGGCCCCTGAGCAGACGCTGCGTAGCGCCTTCCCCAAGGAAGTCACCCTTGTAAGGCTCTATCGAGTCACAACATACCGACCCGGACGCCCATCGCGCCCGCCCTCCCGCAATGAACGATCGTTCCTAATGCTCGTATTGCTTCATTTGCCAAGTGAATTATGAAGAGAAGGCACTGACATGAAGCGACCGCGGTGCTGCATAGATATACGAGTACATACGTGCAGCTGTACCCACCGTCGCTGTTATTGGCAAAATGCCTACGGGAAACCCGTCCGAAGTTACTTTTGGAGTCATTAAAACTGAAAACTTCCCTTCGCAAGTTTTTGACCGTTTCACTTCGTTTTTTCGCCGATTTCCCGCTATGTAGCGCCCTGTTGGCATTTTAGGCCGAATACTCAATTATCGTGCCAACTGCCTTCAAGCGCATTAGTTTTCGACATCATTCAGAGGAAGAACGGACGGCTGCAACTAGGTTAGGTTAGACACTTCGTAAACTTTCGCATAGTGTAGCACCCTGCTAGCATTCTAGAGAGAGTTCCATTATCGTTCCAACTTCAAGTTTCGCGCCTAATTACTCATTATTGCTCTTCTTGAGGCCTTTCTTACTCGTTCTTGAAATACTTTCACTTATAATATTTTGGCTATAGGGATAGTTTTCTCTCTAGCACCGCCCGTCTGATAAACGTTTCAACACAGTGACTTTCCTTTACGGTGCTCTTCGCCAGTGCTCTGACTTGGGGAGGGAGCGCCAACAACGGACTGCGAAATCTCTCTTACGCCTTGCATTTCTAAGTAGATGATATCTCCTTGATGAAGTTCAGTGTGTTTAACTATTGTTGAAGGTCCCAATGGAGAAAATCGACAGAGCACTAGAGCTGGCGAACGCTAAGCGTTTTCTTGCAAATTTACCAGCCGGCATCGAAACAGAGGTAGAGATCTGTTTAGCATAGTCTCGTTTTCGTTGCTATTTTTTTGTGATATTTCGTGATGATGTTGCGTGTATTTGAAACTCAGATATTTTTTAATACCTAATACTCTCGAGGCGGATATGGTGTGGTGTCAAGTGGCACGCTCACCACACATGAGGTCATGGAATCAAATCTTGGATGGCAAGCCAGGCTTTCTGCTCTCCAATTTACGGTAAACTGGCACCGTCTTGGTATGGGAGGATAAATATACTGACTCGTTCATCGCCTGGTCCCCACAACTTATTGCAAAGGCCAAATCGGATTCAATACTGAATGGAAATAGAATGCGTACTGCGTCTCGAAGGCGAATCGATCGACGGCGAAGACTTTGCCTTTGTTCCTTTGATAATTATCCAAAAATAACGTGCGCGGAACTTTTCTTGGGCGCGGTTCCGCTTAAACACAAACAGTACAGTCTCCTCTATGGATCCTGGTCCTTACCATTGTGAGCTGAATGAATCTGCAGCGGTAGTTGCCTACCTCTTTCTCTGCCCAAAGTGAATGGAATGAGGTCGGAGGGTAATGGTACCCCGGGAGCGCCTCCGAACTCCTTGAGCGCTTCTACACGGTCAGTCACACGCCTAACCATAGCAAAACGCGCCACATGTCTGCGCCCTCTGGATGTTTTCTGCCGCTGAGCGTGTGTTTACCTGCGGGATCTTGGTATAGACGCGAGTGCTGTACAGGGTACAGCCTCGCTGTGCGAAACACATCAGGGCTTGTACTTGGTAGCTGGGGGAGGGGCTCGTCAACGCAGGGACGGTGAGCACCAAGCAGCACAAAGGTGTCATCGCTAAGTGTGAAAGCTGCAGAGGACCCGAGCGTAAGGAGCATTGCAAAATATTAAAACAGTTGATTAGCGAAATCAAGGGTTAGCATGAACTCGCACGATTGTGAAAATTGAGGAATTGTCTAGATAACTGCTCACACTTTCTTCTAAGATAAGAATGCCACGCGAGATAGACCACTTGAGAAGATAACCTCAAACTTGTGTAATTAGACTTCATCTAATATGCTAAAGGTAAATAACTAGTAAATATATACATCAATTGTAAACATTACAAATGATATGAGAATTGAATCAAGAGGCTATGAATAAAGGAGTGAATATGCATTAGAGAGGCATCTGAGAGCGAGGAGGCACAATCGAAGAAGACACAAGAGAAATCAATACGTTCAAATAGCTACTATAGTCAGGTCCATCAAAGGACAAGCTGTGGAATGTAAAGAGAGTTAGAACTAGAACAACTACAATCTAGGAATAATGATAAGGCCGCAATATTGAAAGAGAGATATTGAGCACCGTGAAGGAGATGGGAAATCGGAAGACTGCTGGCGACCTGACGAGCCATCTGACTTTCCCAGCTGGGCCATCTGCTGCTTAAGTAGTACGCGGTTTTTGCCCATCGCTCCGCTGACCCCTTCTTACTAGCATTCCTTCAATTGCTCATCGTTTCGCTATAATTCGAGTTACAGTGACTCATGGAGAAATAGAGGAATCACCAAGAGACTAAGCTCAGAGATACAATTCAAACTAATGTAATTCCCTAATCTGGAAGACGACTTTGCGTCACTCCGCCGCGGCTATTTTTTGCTTCATTTCCTTCCGTCTACTAAGATGACTAAATAATACATCTCAGAAAGATTCGTGCCTATCAACCTTTCCAAACCCTAAACAAACATCTGTTTGCATGGACAAAAGTCACCTAGAATCAGAAGTCACACTTTTCCACTACCCTGCCTTGAAGCGTAACGATGCGCACTCGGACCCAATCGATCGATGGTAACCAAAGCATGCTTTGACTCAGTGCAACGTAAATGTTTTCCGTAGACATATAGAAGTCCGCGAATGAGTTTACTCACAATGGCACAGAAGGAGTCGAACTTCCGAGTGGCTCAAGATGCCAAGGGTGACCCATCTGAAATATCTTTGAACTATCTCCGAGAAAAAGGTAGAGTTTTTTTGAGTAGAGAAAATATTGTGCATTCCGATGTCGTTCTTAATTTTGCAAAAGATTGCGTTTGAAAGAAGTTACTCTCGCCTGAAGCATAAAAAACGCGCTTGTGATTTAACTTTATTGCGCCCTTAACCCACCCGAAATATTTCACGAACGGGAGAAGGTTCAGAATGGATTTAGGTAGAAATCGCAACAGTAGAGCCAATGCATCAACATGCCGACCTGGAAAAGCTATCACCCTCAGACGAAGCCCCGCAATTTCCGCCCAGGCAACAGATCTGCTCCACCGCTAATTTACCATAGAACCAAGCCGGCCGCAAGCGTTTGCGAGTCGTTACGTATCTAATCCTTCTTTAGAGTAAACAATTGGAGACGGAATGTGGGGGAGGGGAAGAGGGTACCACGATCCTTTCCGTACTGATACCGCCATTACACGAGACGAAGAGGCATCGCCCGCTACACGTCGTATACGAGACTGGAGAAGAACTGTTCCTCGGAACATGCAACAGCAGAGGCGTTGGCGGTGTGGGCGTCCTCGTCAACACACAATTGGCCATGAACATCGATTCGTACGAAAATCTGACGGCCCGAATCGGACGTTTGCGATTGAGAAGATGTGGTTCAACTCCGGCTTTGGCAATCTTCGTCGCCTACGCACCAACATCAAGCTACGACGAGGATGAGCTCGAAGCGTTCCATATGGAATTGGAAAAGTTCAACAAGGAAGACATACCTTCTTCAAGGTCATCGTCTGTGATTTTAACGCTAAGATCGGACCAAGAAGAACGGCTGAAGATCTTCATCGAAACTCACGAAACGGAGTGGAATGAGCAGGCTGAAAGCCTGTATGAGATTATCATGTCGACCCATACCATCCATGGTGACTCGCAATTCCAGAAGCCCTACTGTCTACGCTGAACATGGGAGTCTCCGTGGACAATTCCATAACGAGATCGATCAAATCATCTTCAATCGAAGGTTTTGCCTGACCGATGTCGCTGTATTCCCAAGTTCTTCACTGGATCCAACCATCGTCTCCTTCGCGCGAGATTCCGCTTGGAGAGAGAGCCGCATAGTTCAGGAAGCGAAGCCCCAAGATCGTCATCAACTGGGATCACTTCACTCCTCTCGCTGGGCTCTAGGAGGATTCCGTCATCGGCAACATCGACAGGAATACGAACGGCTTGTCGCATATCTTTACGACTGCGCCAAGAAGTCAGAGAGTTCCAAGATTACCAAGAAGCGTCTATCTCTGTAAACTCTCGAGCTGATTTACGTGGAGCCGCACGAGCCGCAGGCAATTACCAGCTGACGTCTGAGCTTGCGAAGCTATGCAGAGAAGCGATAAAGGAAGACCTCAAGGAGAGAAGAGCAGCAGTACTAGTGGAAGCCGCAGAGGCTGGGAAGAGCTTACGCAACGCCCGCCGCGACTTCGCCACTGTAAGACCAAGATGACCGCCCTCCGACGTCCGGATGGAACAATCACCGCATCCAGAAGGGCAATGGAGAAGGTCATCCACGACTTCTACTCGGATCTCTTTGACAGCCACGTCCACCTGCAACCATACCGCTTGGAGCAGGATAGATATGTCTTTCCTGCAGTCCTCTCTTCCGAAGTCCGACACGCCATCTCGTCGGTGAAGAATCGTACGGCACCCGGTCCCGACAGGATCAGACCCGAACAACTGAAGAACTTCCGCCAGTTCTTGTCAAAACTCTGGGTCGACTCTTCACGCGCTACCTGTCGAAATACAAGGTACCTACCTCGTGGAAAACCAGCAAGACTAGGTTGCTGTACAAGAAGGAGACCTGTACGACATTGGCAATTATCGCCCAATCTGCCTGCTGTCCGTAGTCTACAACTCTTCACACGAGTCATCCTGAACAGGACTGGCAGAACACTAGACGAAGGACAGCCATGCGAGCAAGCAGGGTTTCGAAGAGGATTCAGCACGATCGGTCACGTCCACACGGTAACGAAGCTCATCGAACTATTGCGAGAGTACAAGTTGCCGCTATGTCTCACGTTCATCGACTTGAAGAAAGCCTTCGACTCCGTTGAGACAGAAGCAGTTATCGAAGCCCTGGGCAACCAGGCAATTCCTACACAGTACATCAGGATTCTTCGTGAGCTCTACAGCAACTTCACGACCAAGGTCTCACCATTCTACAAGGAGATCATCATCGACGTGAAGAGAGGGGTCCGACAGGGCGACACCATCTCGCCGAAGTTATTCAGCACCTCTCTCGATTAGTCATGCGTCAACTGGAATGGGAGGACATGGGAGTGAAGATCGACGGCAACTACACCATTTCCGCTTTGCTGACGACATCGTTTTGATAACTCCAAACATCGAGCAAGCGGAACGAATGCTGGCTGAATTCGACTGCGCGTGTGAAAGAATCGGTCTATGGCTGAACCTAACGAAGACGATGTTCATGAGAAACGGATTGTTATCTGATGCCCCATTCACGCTCAACGGAACGACCATCTCTGAATGCTCTAGCTATATGTACCGTGAAATCAATATATGAATGACTTAGCTCCAGAGCTGAGCAGGAGGAAGCGAGCGGCTTGGGGAGCCCTCAAGAATATCGAGGGAGTAGCGAGAAGACGAAGAACACCAAGCTCCGTGCCCACCTCTTCGATTCCGCGGTCCTTCCTGTCTTGACGTACGCCTCAGACTTGGAGTCTACGAAAGCAGGATGAGCATGCGGTCGGCGTCATTCAACGCGCCATCGAAAGGGCGATGCTCGGAGTTTCCCGCTACACGCAATGAGAGAGGGAATCCGGAGCTCCGCACTCCGCCGACGATCGAAGATCAAGACGCCGCTGCTTGCCAAGGTTTCGATGATCAGGTGGGCCGGGCACGTCATGCTTTTCGAGGACGACCGCTGGACCAGAGCGATCACCGACTGGGTACCACGGGATGTCAAGCAAACGCCTGGACGACGCCTATGCGATGGTCAGACTTCTTCGTGAAAGTTCTGAACGAATGGTATGATGTTCATCGCGTCCCTCGAGCAGAGAGAGTTCATTGGGCAACTCTTGCACGTTGCAGGGACGAATGGAGACGCCCGCTCGAGGAACTCGATGATCAACGGGAGCACAGGTGATACAGGTGACCGCCATTACAACATCACGATGCTGTACGCTGGCTACACATTGAGTACAGAGAAAGCGTCCGGGTAGCACTACCCTTCAGCCCTTTGCCCGTGCATTTTTGATGGAGAACAGAAGCTACTGCTGATGCGACGCATTCAGCTCCCACTTCCCACATGCAGAGGACCTTTTTGGTTGGCGAGTGTACAATTTTTCTCTGAAGGGAATCATCCAACCTTAAAAGCTATTTTGAAGCTGTTTTTTATGATAACTGCTGTTTAACTCCGCAGTACGCGTTCCGAATGTTATCACAGAATGCTGAGTTGTGGCAAAAGTCGTGTCCCAGGCGGGAGTCGAACCCGCACCTCATGCTTTCAGGGCGAGTGCGCTATCCGTTACGCCACCAGGGCCGCTTTTACCCTCTCAGCTTAAACACCGTACCGTAGCCTTACAGCACTCACGCGTTTAACGTGGTGGGCCGGGCAGCCGTAATCGTTAGATATCGGCATGGAACCGCAAAGCTGAAGGCTTTACAAGTTTTTTTGAAGCTGTTTTGTTATGATAACTGCTGTTTAACGCCGCAGTACGCGTTCCGAATGTTATTTATTTAATTATTTAGTTACTCATGCGTACATGGAACGCTCCCAAGTTAAACAATGTGGTAATGGAGAAAACGGATAACTCAAGAAAACAACTAAGAAAAAAATAAAAGAAACTAAATAGGATAAACTCCAATAACAAAAAAATAATAAATCATCTACAGTTCAAATGAGACAGTGTGCAGCACTTTGTCAGGAGGATGAGTTCCGAACAAAATTGACGGCAGGAGAAGGTCAGAATTTGATCAGGTGGCCTTAAACCGCAGAGAACTTGCGGAATAATGGTGACATGAACGCTTTCCCTTACATGGTACTAGTGACCGGTGATGAAGCAACTGTCCGCACCAGCTGGCCACAGTGCCCTTAGCGCCACATGTGGGGTCATAGGGGTGTGCCGGCACTTCCAGACACAGGTATACCAGCAGCCCACGTGGAACCGACACACTGGTCAGAAGCGACAAAACAGATCTACTAGAACTAGAGCCTAGACCAGACCGACGTTTCATAGAAGGCATAATCCTGAGAAAGGCAGTATAGAGACAGATATAACTGGATGGAACTCCTCTCGACGAACCAAGTGACAACGATGACGCGCCCATAACGAGTGGAGGAACAAAAGAAAAAAGCAACGATATGTGATGAACAACCCTCAAAGCAAGATGCTAGGCATCCCCCCTACCATCCAGTGAAGACGAACGCAGAAGTCTAGGCTGCGTGCTATATGACGTACAGGGGAAGCACAATCACCAGTGATGCACACGGCAGTTGAACACGGAAGGGGAGGACGTTACTGAAAAGAAAAAACAACATTGCATCTGAGGAGAGACTGAGAGCATAAGATTTACTTTGTTTATTCTTCTTTCAAACGAATTACTAGCTGCCCCGAGTAATTCCAGGGGTAGCGTGTTAAGCCATCTCGCGCACCGATGAAATATAACATTGTGAGTTAAAGCACGAAACCTAAGACGGACGCAGGAATAGTCCAGGCCAGTACTTACTAGCGCGCAATTTAGATTCTCCACGGAGGACTCGAAAGGAAAACACTAGATCAGGAATCACCCGCCTACACTGTAATGATTTCATGGAAAAGATCTTCAGACGCACTTCATAGCTCGGCAAACTGCTGCGAAGGCTATTACTTGTAATTCTGTACCAAATAAGGCGAGTGAACACACGCTGTACCTTTTCAATCTTTCCGATGTATTTCTTGATGTAGGGGCTCCAGATCTGTGAGCAATATTCGAGACGAGGCAATACATAGGCTTTGTATAGACGGGTGGGCACTGCCACATCCGAAGTCTGTACGCTACGGAAAAGAGCAAATAGACTGACGAAGGCCTTCCCTACGGTGTGGTTTATATGGGAGTAGAAGTTCAGCTTTGAGTTCGAAAAGCACACCAAGATCCATAGCTGGCTGACACATTGTAAGCCTAATGTTGTTAGTCGAAAAGCACATCAAGATCCATAGCTGACTGACACATTGTAAGCCTAATGTTGTTAAAGACAGCTCCCGCGATAAAAGTCTCATGGATAGCTGCTTTCCAATTATGACACAGTAACTGATAAGTAATCTCCCAAAGAAGAAAACATGCAAGAAGCGTCCTCCAGAACAACATAAACAAAATCGCTCCCTCGCAGTCACACCTCCCTGCGGTCTCTGTGCAAGCCCTAGCTCACAAATCTCTATCACATCTCGCAGTAGTTGATATCATCCAGTGCAAAAATAAGAATACAAAAAGAAAAGAACAAAAACGCGGACGAAAAACTCCTGAAAGGAAAAAGGACAAAGGAATTTTATCAACGCGGTGTCTGTATTTGGGATTACAGTGGCGCACGTTTTGTGCGTCGAGGTTGTGCATCACGAAAATTGCGTTACTCGTGCTTTTTACGCCTTTCACCTCGCGAAATGAGTTGATTTGAATGTATATATCTCCAATGAGTAAACTGTAATAAAGGGGATTATCCATAGGCCTTAGCAATGCCCGCCGCCCCGACTAAGAACAACTGAGTGACCTCCGTCGGAGTACATCTAGCAAGTAAGGCGGTCCAACTGAGCACGCGTTAGAACCAGAACTTACAGCGGCTGTAGCTCGCTTCTCGCTCGCTGTGCAGACGAATAGAGTGGAACAGTCTCTAGCTTAGGGGCTGTACTACTTGCACAAGGAGGGACGACCATGTACTACTCGAGCGCGGGGGCTGTCTTTAATGTAGTAATCAGCCGGGCCAAGATCTCCAATGTGCATAACCGAAGTCTTACTCAGGTTCAGTGGAATATCCCAGTGGACCGCCCAATCAACCATTTTATGAATGGAAAGTTTCAGAGCACCCCGAACATTTTCATAGTTGTATCAATCAAGTACGCCATAGATTTTGAATCATCAGCATACATTTGAATTTTAATGTCACGGGACGTTTTGAGAAGATTATGCAACTCCATAGTGGTGTAAATTAAGAACAACAATGGGGACAATACTCCACCCTGTGGGACTCCGCTTCCACAAAAGCACATCTTGGAACAACTACTGTTACTCTATCAGTCATGTGCCTGTTGTGAAGGTATGAAGTGAGCCAATGTAGAATTTCTCACGGATGCCCTATCTGTCCAATTTAGCCAGCAGGTTATGGTGATAAGCCTTGTCGAAAGCTTTTGAAAGGTCAATGTAGACACCATCTATCGATTTGCCTTCATTCAGTGCCTCACAGAAGTCATACAAGGTGTCAGACAATGAGTGCTCGTAGATACGCCCGGAGTAAAACCATGCTGCTGTGGAGGGATGATTCGAAATTGAAGTTTGAAGAAGTTTCATGAGCCAGGCACACGCGTACTGCGGCGCTAAACAGCAGTGCGAGTTCAGAATGTTCTTGTGATAACGCTCCGAACGCGTACTGATGTTTAACACCGCAGAACGCGTTCAGAATGTCATCACAAGAATGCTGAGTTGTGGGCAAAAGTCGTGCTCCAGGCGGGAGTCCCTCACGCTCACCTCACGTTTTCCGGGCAAGTGCGCTATCCGTTACGCCACCTAGGCCGCTTTTATCCTCTCAGCTTAACGGCTTATGTCGTAGCCTTACAGCACTCACACGTTTAACTTGGTGAGCCGGTCAGCCGTAATCGCTGGATATCGGCGTGGAACTGTACATGGATAGCGCACTCGCCGGGAAGCGTGAGGTGCGGATTCTACTCCCGCCTGGAGCACGACTTTTGCCCATAACTCAGCATTCTTGTGATAACATTCGGAACGCGTACTGCGACGTTAAACAGCAGTTACCATGACAAAACAGCTTCAAAAAACTAAGCCTTCTGTCTTGCAGCTTCATGCCGATACCTAACGATTACGGCTGACCGGCTCACCAAGTTAAACGTGTGAGTGCTGTAAGGCTACGGCATAAGCATTACAAAAGCTACTGTCGCCATACAACCGCGTTGTCACTGGGGCAACATCCAGCACGCGCTGAGTCCGTGCCGATAGTGAGTTTTTACATGAGGCCAGCTAAAACAGTGCGATCCTGTTGTCATACTTAAGCATTCAAACAGTGGAACAATGTGAGCTACAGTGGTTTATGACCATTCACCTTACTTTTGCTATAAGTCTTTAAACCTGGTTATTTGTACTTTATTGTTCTCATCACCTCTGACCACGACCTCTATGTCTTTTCTCCTAACGAAAAATCAAGTAAGCCTAGAAGACAAACTTACTCTTAGCTGCTAGGTACGTCCTTGGCATGTCTGGGGCTAACGGTGCAACTTGCGAAGCAGGCAGGCTGCACTGCATATCCAAATCCCATCTATAGTCTATCGGCCGTCGCGGCGCCTTGGCACTTTGCCGAGCAGTGCACGACATCGTGATGGTGAAATGGCGATGTAAGTACGGCGCTCTCGGAGAA
Source organism: Cooperia oncophora (assembly GCA_036418165.1). Taxonomy (NCBI): domain Eukaryota; kingdom Metazoa; phylum Nematoda; class Chromadorea; order Rhabditida; family Trichostrongylidae; genus Cooperia; species Cooperia oncophora. Next base: position 39,652 of record MU966684.1, read on the forward strand.
GGATCCTGGTACGACCCCTCCCTTCTTTCCGGCTATAACTGTTTGCTCTGACGAGAAGTACTAGATACGTAACGACTCGCAAGCACTGACGGCCGCGTTATGATCCCATAGCAAGTTAGCGGTGGAGCAGGTCTGTTGGCCGGGTGGAAATCGCGGAGCTTTCTCTGGGGATGGTAGCTTTTGGGTGTGGTGTTTTGAGAAACGAAGGCGGCATATTGAAGCAGTCTCCCTACTGTTGCATTTTCTTCCTACTTGCAATCTAAACCTTCTCCGTCCATGAAATATTTCGGATGGGCTACGAACGGGTTAGTGGTAAATCGCAAGCGGGTTTGTGATTCAGACGAGAATAACTTCTTCCGAACGCAATCTTGTGCAAAATCCAAAACGGCTTCAGAACGCTCAAACTTCCTTCTATCCAAAGGCCACAGTTTTTCTGAAACCTGCTAGTTTAGAAGGTATTTTATTTAAATTTTTATATGGAAAATGAAATTGTTCCCAATATGTTCTACCCTGTTTGATAGACATTTTTCCTATAAAATAGCCCAATTGCCTCCTTACTACTTTCCGACTTGTGTCGACTTTTATTTCATTGAAAGGGAAGGCGGGTCGACTCAAACTGACTTTTTGACAACTACTTTTCGAATTTTATCTCAGCTCTTGATCTACAGAAAGCTCAAACCTTGTGGTATATATGGCCCAAAGAAAGATGCGTCTCAGACAGCTCGAAATGGGTTCAAGCGTTCAAGAGTTAAGAATTCGGACTTTGTAGAAGAGCATCGCGTGGGGGCCTCTTGGAGAGAGACTTGTTGCAGAACCTACCTCGTTTATTTTCGAACGTCTAGCATCAATTTAGGGCGGTGGTTGATAATGATAAGGATGCATTCTATGACCTCTAGCGATCCCTCAATCTTTGGCATAATTTTCATGTTCAGTTGATAAGGTAATTTCGTAAGCTCTCAGTTGTACAGAATAGGGCATTAGGTTCGACGCTTGTTTGTGAGGTCGAAACTGAAATCTTCGAATAAGTATTGTTAACATTCCTGAGAAGCATAGCTATTAGCCATATACTTAGCAGCTGGGCCCATGCCGTTTTAACTTTTCAATTAGAGGTATAAAAGAGAGGCTGTCGAAAGTGCTCAATTTCGTCAACCTGACACTCCAGTTTAGGCACTTAAATACTAGTTGAAAGAAAAACTTCAAGAAAACTACGAAGACATTGTGTAGGGCAAGGAATTCGGTATAAAACGGTATAAAACTTCAATGGTACAACTTCTCTTCTTCAGCGCGATATTTCGAGTCGGAGAAAAAAACGCCCTTGCTTATGGGCCGACCCAATATGTACAGGGCGGGGAGGGTGGGAGGGGGTGTCCGGTCGGAAGAGTACAGCTGATAAAAGTGTTTATTCCTACTCAAGAAGCCTTAAATATGAGCTGCAATCTTATCAACTAGTATCTTATCGCATCGGTGGTGGATCTTCTCCTTGATGATTGCTCTTCTTTATCTCGACCTTCAACATGTGTGTTCTTGCAGGCTTGCGCTCATGCTTCATTTCAAGCTGACAAACATTTATATAATAAATTAAACAAAACAACAACAATGATAACATCATTATAAATCAAATGCAAAATAATGCTCGCTAGTTTTCTCTAGTCACCCCTGTGACAGTGGAGAGCAAAAAATCACTTTTCTTCATTGACTTTAGAGGCGCTATAAGTTACAGTTTATTAAATTCTGATCGGTGGTTTCTACCAGCATATTAAAGGGCACATCAAATACTATCATAACACTTCGTCACAGCCCCCTGCGAGCGCCATCGAGAGATTCTGGCACGCGACCGCGATGTGGTGCCTGAGTTCAGCGAGATAGTCGATTTCTTCGCTACCGTAGACCACCCTATTGAACTCAGCCCAAACCCTGACTGAGGGAATTCGAGTCAGGTGACCTACTCAAGTATTCCATCTTCTTTAGGTACTCAGCCCCCTTAAATTCCAAGTAGGCGAGAGTTTCTCCAACGCCCTTCAATTCCGTGTGGTGGCACCCAGTGCTATAGCAGTACTAAGTTTCCAAAAAAGTGTGGGCGACGAGATGTGAGGAGGATATCTTCTCGACTGCTAGATGTAACCGCCAGCGCTCACCTTCAGTCCGGAGTCCACGAAGAAAATATCGGTCTTTCCATTCCAGGTACGTCCGATCCATACCATCAACCCGCACCTTGGCGACTGCAGTGAAGATGATGTCCTAGACCGTGGCGAGTTGTCGGAGCTGCTCGATGTTGGAAGTCTTTCATATCAAGAGTACTGGTCTCCAGGTAGCTGTCCATGGGTGACTCCATACTAGAAGTTTCGCAGCTGTTTGGAGGTGATGTGAATCCCAAAGATCTTCTCCAGTCAGGCTGCGACTGGAGATGACTTCATATTTTGGTGTACATGAAGGTGATGGGCGAGAGCCTGCTCCTGCTTATCGAGGAAAATCTTCGGTATCTTCCGCCCTGGTACTCGTATCCACGTCTTCTGTCTGCGCTGCGAAAACTTTGCTGATATCTGACTCGGTCGAAGTGACTTTTTTTCTGCCCCCCCCCCTCTATACATGGCTTCCTCTTAGGTGTCATTCTGACCCACTCGAAACTAAACTCCTTCTGTGGCATTGTTAGGATATTCATTCGTGAACTCTAATATGCCTTTGAGACACATTTTCTCCTTGAATTACGTGAAAGCATAGCTTGGTTACCATCAATCGATGAGAGTGTGCGCCGGGCATCACATCTGCTCAGGTGGTGGAGAGGTCTCGTCTGCAGAGGTGGTGGAAAGGTGTAACTTCTGATTTCTGTATATGCCAGCAGATGTTTGTTTAGGGCATGAAAAGAATTATACGCACGAGTCTGTCTGAGATGTATTATTTAGTCATATACGTACTCAAGAGTTCATGCTGCTGCTACGAACTGTTAATATTGCTAATTATTTATTTCAATATTTTGCACATCCGAGCCCATCCGAGCCCATCCCTCGTCCGCTCAGTCAAACTCAGCGATGACACATTTTGCTGGTTGGTGCTCACCAACCCTGCGTTTATGACCCTCCCCCCAGCGGCCAAGTGCGAGCGCCCTATGAGTTTCGCAGAACGGTGCTGCACCCCCGCTGCCAAGTCTTGCAGTTTGCGCTTTTGAATAGGTTAGAACGCAAACTCCTCATGTGATTGACAATGGAGGCGTTGATAATGCTGTAAACTCTGAGTCAGATGATGAATAGTGCTATGTAGGGCAACCGATGTCAATGTAAATGGAACAATGTAAATTAGTCAAAAACCCGTGCAAAGTTTTTGATCGGCGCGATTCTGGCTCCAAAGCCATTAGAAGGTTCGGATCAACGAGTAGGACGTTTGAGCAGTTTTCAGTCTTATGTTTATTGTAATTACGCGGCTCTCGAGGGAGCACAAACAATATAGTTGTTTTTCAATCTAGCATTCGCCATCATCTGACTCGGAGTTTGCGGCATGAAGAACGCCTCAGTTGTCATCCGCACCAGGAGTTTGCGTTTCAGTCTATTCGAAAGCGCAAACTATAACACTTGGCAAAGTGCCGCAAGCACCGGGCGCGATATGCGTCGCGCAGACGGCCGATAGATTATAGATGGGATTGGGATATGGCAGTGGTGTGCAGCGTGCCTGCAGTTCAGGCGAAGTATGGACTAATCAGCCCGTCCCACGGTCTTAGATCCCCATCCTCGCGCGTGTTCGGACGGGAAAACGCTACGCATTGACAGCTGGGGGTCCGTTAGCCCCAAACATGCCAAGGACACACCTCGCAGCTGAACGTTCGTTGTGTCTTCAGGCTTATAGGGTCGTATTAGGGCTGAGAAAACTTCACTTTGATAGTTGCTTCTTCTTGTTCTCTGGAAGTTATAAAGTGGGAAGTCGTATTTGTTTGTTGCTGGGAGGGGAAGTCATATTTCCCTTCTGAACTAGAAGGTTCTTTTGACTTTTCTTCAGGTTGATTCTTCGATTTTTCCTTTTTCATGTGTAGGATATACCCCTCCTCTCTCTCCCCCTGCTTGACAGCAAAACTTTTGAGTGAAAGTAGGAGATTCCCCGGAAAAACTGGTAGGAGTTGGGGGAAATGGTAGAGAATGGGTCGTATTTTTCCCGCGGTTTTCCCCTCTTCACATGTGCTGTACACCCCCCTCCTCCACGCTCGACAGCTCGATCAAGAGGGACGAACCAGGGATTCGTGCCAATCCACTGAAAAGGGGGGAGGTGGGTCGTATCGTCGTCACCCGGGCAGTTGATCAGCCGACCCCAGGGGTCGCAACGCGGATGCAGCGCATCACGACCCCGCCGATCAGCTCTGTTTCCACCCTAATTTAGCAATTTCCTCCCCAACTCTCACTGTAGTTCCTTTTTTTCAAGATTATTTACGTTATTGTCTATATGAAGTTTAAACTCGGGAACTTTTTTATTCTCTCTCGTGATGGTGTCATATTTTATTATATTTATTTTATTTTTCTCAGGCATTTGTCTAATTGTTTGTCTAATCGTGTAATTGGTCGCAAATGTTATAAAAATTCCAATGATAATTCACCTTGTCAAGACAAGGAACTCCTAATCTGGGAAAAAGCAGCCAAAAGCAGCGAAAAGTAGGGGAAAAATGACTAAATTAGGCCTGAAAAAGCAAATAGTTCCTACGCACGCGGTCGCTGCTGCAGCCGCATCTGCGGCCCGTTGACGACCGCTCTAATCAACTGCCCGGATGACGAGGATACGTACTCAACTACTCGACAAAAATCCCCAAATAATAATGTGCCCTGAGATGTTTTGTCTAGTGGTCTCCTGACTAAGGCAGCATCCAAAGGTGCCGTGGAATGAGAGAAGAACGTCGCAGTGGTATGAAAAGAATAGGTAAGAGAAAATTCTGGATATTGTGTACTGTGTCAAGGTCGACAGTGGAGATGTAAGAACTGTCATTATCTCAGCAAAAAGAGCCGTTGAATGGTTGCGAATTGGAGACAGGGCATAGCATTACTTGGGGATTTTGGTCGAGCCCGTACGACCCCCCTTTTTTGGTGGGTTGGGTACGACCCCCCCCCCTTAAAAAAACGAACAGTTAAAAAGGGGAGTTTTTGCTGTTTGTTTTCTTAAGCTCGAGCTAGGCATGACGGCTCTAAGTTGTATAGGCATAAAGTGATACCACTCAAAATTTGGAGAAATACCTATCAACTTTTGTGAATGAGTGCGAGTATGTGAAATTAGCGATCTGATCCTCCTTCCCCACCCCCCCCCACCCCAGCCTACGAAGCCTAACAATAAGTGCGCAATCATGCTTGACAACTTGAAAAAAAAGTCGAAACAGTGGTCAGTACAACGTATATGTCGATTTAAGAAAGAAGCGGAATTAGTAGAAACAAGAAACAGAAACTCTGAAATGGCGAACAACGTCTTGGTACGGATTAATCGCTTGGCCGACCACTTGGGGAGAATCTCTTCATTAGAAAACCAAAAAAAAACAAAAGTTGGAAACCGAAAGGGTTTGAAATTCAAACCCTTTCTTCAAATTGGAAAACAATAAGAACGGTCGTTGGATCGGATGGATTGGATGGAAGCATGAATCACCAAATATTGGCAAAATACCAGAAGCGGCCGGTTAACACGCGTGGCGCGGACGTTGTAGGAATAGATGCAGGTGGTCGGATTGGAGCGCGAGTTTTCAAGAAAGTAGGGTGTCTTTGAAGGGCCATAAATTCCTCAAAGGCGCCTGTGAGAAAGAAAAGAATGCAGTCATATGGTTAAAGATTTGAGGTTTCCAAAACATACTGAAATGTTCATGAAGGTCGCCGAATTCATAGAGAAATTTGCGTTGGGGAGTAGTTGGGGAGCGCACCTTTTTGGATAGTTTGCAGCGCGGATTTTATAGGTTTGAACCAAGATATTTCCTTTGAACCTCAATAGTTTGGGAATCTGAAACCAGTGTCGAACTGTGGCAGATTTTCTCTTTCCAAAAACTACTTGAACTCTTCCTGAAGTTCCCGGGATTCATGAGATAATTTGCGTTGGGGATTTATTGAGGAACACTCCGAGCTGCTTGAAAATCCGTTTTCTGTGTATCGTTTCAAGCGAGCGGGTTCGATTAACCAGAAATACATGTAGAACGTCTCCTGTGGTGGAGCAGGAGCAGGGTGTGGTTTATTCAGCGCCGAACATGCTAACTTTGGATGCGCCGCGCATTGAGGTCCGCGCAGTGGTGATGGGATGGTGCAATTTGTGCGTAATGTCTGTCCACGCGAGCAAATATGTCTATATTATTCAGGGAGGTCCATGGCGAACTTGGGCACTTGTTTACAGTCGTTGCGTATGATGAAGAGTGTCCCTGTCGACGCCGCCAGATTCGTGCTTCGCCAATTGCTGATTCCGATAAAGGAGACCAACTGCTGGAATACGTCTGATACGAACGATATGTAGTCCGGTCGTTTGTCGAAAAAAAACAGGTTGGCTCAGCGCCAAGCGCGATTGCGGACACGCCCCCATCAACCGCAGCGAATTATGAGTTGTACTTTTTATCACTTACGAGATGATATCGACTTATTAATATTTCCACTTATTTCGCATTATCTTGATGAATGAAAGTTCTATGCTATTTTTTTTCAAATCCGAGTTTTCTACAAAGCAAATTTCGCTGTACAGGACTCAGCACACTGAAACCTTTGCGCTGCTCGTCATTACTACCGCACTCATTACGACCCCCCCCCCTGTTAGGGATTCCCCAACCAACGTTCTGCCCTGACTGGAGAGCAACCAAAGTTGTCATCTCTACCAGTCATCTCTCAGTTGTCATCTCTCTGTGTTGCTGCCTCCGATCGGCATCATGGGTGGAAAGTGCTACCCCGGCTTCACCTCAGTCCACGCCTCTTCACACACCCCACACCGTTCGCACTGATACACAGTCGGTAGCGGCTGAAAGGCAAAGGGATAAAAATCACAAAACTTCAGTTTCATAAGCTTTCAGAAAAGCAATTAAACGGTGAGAGGAATAAGCCTAGCGTTAGCAGGAGGTACTAGTAGTGAGTATGAATCATAGAGGACATGGCTTGTTGTGATGTCCTCTTGGCGGGGAAACTGATATATTTCTTAACTATGATGCTCAGTTGTGCACTTAGTTTTTAACAGAATATAGTTAAGGAGCTCACACATTGTAACTGGAGCGTTGTCTTTTTAGGTCGGTGAAAGAGGCACGCAACTCTCAGGAGGACAGAAGCAACGTATCGCCATAGCGCGGGCGCTGGTTCGGGACCCCAAGATTCTACTTCTGGACGAGGCCACCAGCGCTCTGGATTCAGAAAGTGAACGAGTGAGTTCAGAAAATAAATAGTGTGGGAGACTTCGGGACGAATTGCGCTACAGGCTGCTCAATGTGCATATGTATTAGATGTGCACATATGAATCGTCACGAATGGGACGACTTTGGGTTTCGTGCTATAGGACGAGCTCGTCGAGTACCTACGTAAAGAAGAATCATTAGAAATGTTGGCTATATGCAAGAGCTGCGAATGAGAAATTTCGGAGGAACGGGGGGAGTGGCGAGAGCGACTAAGTTGCGCTACCGTTGAAGCGCGTTCCAGTGTCAGAGAACTACTATTCCCTGATTCAGCCACCTTCAAGACAGAACTTCTTTTGATCGTTTAGCGTTTAGCAGTGGAGCACGGTGGGTCTCTGGCGCGACATTCCGTATCGCCTGACTCAATTGCTTTGTCGCCAACTGTGAACATCCGGTTAAAAGTCTTTGCGCTTGATGCAGACCTCTCTAAAGGATCCTTTTTGATTTTCTTGTCACAGTCACTATGATGGGCGTGTCGAACAGCACAGAGTGCTTTGATCACCTAGAAAGATCGGTGTTACATCGTCTAATGTAACTAACGAACAGCTGCACTTTCAGAGATGAAATTGAAATTTCAGCAGATTTTAGAGCTTCTCAAGAAGAGACATTAGAATCAGGATTGAAGTAGCTGTGGTTTCTGGTTAGATAGAGATCGAATTCATGACTCTTGAAAAGTTGACCTGGACCCATTTGTTTTCTCACGAGTGGCACACTATTTGCTCTTCACTGTCTTTTCTTCTTCAGCGTTTGTCCCGCTTGATAGCAGGGTCCCTTTTGACATAACTACGCCACTTTTCTCGATTGAATACCTGATTGGGGAGAATGCTGTCTATTTTCAGGTCGGTATGCAGCGTGTCGAGCCAGCGTTTTTTGGGACGCCCTTTTCGTCGCTTTCCATGTCTCAAGTCGAAGACCAGTTTTACGGACTGTGTCAGCCTTCGCGCAAATTAGGCGTCCGTAACATCAAGGCGCGTTTCACGCACTTTCTCTGCGATGAGGGCTACAACGTACTTCTTGCGCACGACACCGTTACAAATGCCCGCAGTCTAGCGCAAAATCTCATCTCCATCACATCAAGGCGAGCTCCATCTTCTTTGCTCGCGGGCCAGCACCCGTACGCGACCGGTCGGATCACAGTACGATAGAACCTTGACTTGGACCGCCTTTCAGACCATGCGGCACTAAGTCGTGCGCTTACTTCCGAGTTTAGACTGCCACCGAATGCAATTGCTGATCCGTGATACTTGAATGTTTCTGCGCGTTAAGCACCGTGTCATCGATCTTAGAGCCGGGCTCATTTGGATCGGTTGTCAGATACTCGGTCTTACTGACCCGACTCCAAACTTCGCCAGGCGATCAGCTCAAGCTGCACCTGCTGTTGCAGTGCGTTCTTATCTTCACAAGCAAGCATCGCATGATTAGCGTAAAGTTGAGCCCGAGACATTTCTTTCTGGAGGTCGCGTGAGATGGCATTCATGACGACAACCAAAAGGATTGGGGAAAGCGCAGAACCTTGATGTAAGTCCATTGAGACACCTGCTGGTGCACGAACTTGGCTCCCTGGGCATGAGTAAAGAATGCGCCCTCACTCAATTAGTTCTTCGGGCATGTCATCCTCCCTCGAGACGTACCACATAATATCATGCGGCGCAAGATCGAATGCCTTCTACAGATCTAAGAAGGCTACATGCACGGGCTTTCGCTTCTCACGGTGTTCCAGTAATAGGCGGGCGGCATGTATGGCGTCGATGGTGCTACAGCCCGGAACGAAGCCACTCTGATTGGCGGAAAGCTGGACGATATCACTAATGCGGGCGTCAACAATTCGCTCAAAGACTTCATGGTGTGCGAGAGAAGGCGAATTGGACGGCAGTTCGAGCAATCTGCCGTTCTGCCCTTCTTCTTCCAAATCGGGATCGTCACGCTCTGCTGCCAGTCCATGGGTACCTTCTCGTCTTCGATGATCTAATTGAAGAGCTTCGTCAAACAGTCTGCAGAAAACCAACGTTGTGACTTCCCTAGCTCGTCGGGACCTATTAGTTTGCCAGCCTTCATCTTCCTCAGTACAGCTTCTGTTTCCTGTAGGGTGATTTTCTGAACGGGACCATATATTGGTGCGGTACAGGGTATAGATGGATGGATGGGCGAATTCCACCGTTAAGATGTCCTCGAAGTATTCGCGCCATCGTTGCACCACCCTTTTTCGTTCCATCAGAAGATGGCCATTCTCATCATTTATGCCAAAAAAAAACTTCTCAACGTCTTCGGTTTGGCGATGGCGAGTTTTGGTAAATCCGTACAGGTACCGCTCACCGTCGCGTCCTCAACTCCTTGCTGATATCGTCCAAGTAAGCGGCCATCACAGCAGCCACTGCCTTCTTTGCAGCAATCCTTGTTCCAGGTATGCTGGCAGCCGATTTCTACTCGAGAAACGCGTAATAGAGCCTCTTCTTTTCTCGAACCCTCGCTTTGACGTTATCCGACCAGAGCCATCTTTGTCAATCCTCCGCCGTCCGAGCTTCGTGTGCCGAGTTCGGAACGGGCGGCCTGGATTATATACAGTCCTCATCATTGCGGACCGGTGGGGAGTGGCAGTGCGGCTGCGTTAGGTGCGGTTTGGCAAAGTTGTTCTGCACCACTTTTTGAAGCGGGCATGTGCATAACTGTATTATATCCTTCGTATTACTCGTCTACCACTTTTGGTCGCATACGCGCTGCAACAAAAAAGGCTCAGAACGGCTCCAACAGTGTGCGCACTCCTTCTGGCTGACATGCCCCACCGGTCCGCAATGATGAGAACTGTAACTGCCGACTTTGTTCCTGGTCTTGTCAACAGTTGCGACCTTAGTTAGTTGAATACTAGAAATCACCGGTGCTTCCCTTCAGTAGCCACCACTTGATTCTTTCAAAACAGCATCCTTCTGCCTGCTTCGGTCTGGGAGCTACAAGTCTGAGCGTGTAGATTGTAGAGGGTGCGGTGCTGATGACTGTTTCACATGGTATTACCTCAGCGCCTGTCACGAGCCCTTGGTCGCCATGCTTGATGGGCACAACGTCTGTTCGTGTCTTGGTACTCCTGCTATAAAGCGTGGTGGGGGTCACGTACGAAACTTTGTGTTCAGAATGACGAAGTTATGCGAGTCTGCATACTCAAGGTCGTTCACCATCGGCGTTTCGTGAACCGTAACCGAATCCGCCAGGACAAGCGTAGCCGTCTTGTGCAGCGCCCACGTGTCCGCTTTGTCCGCTTAAGTCGCCGGCGACAGTAATACCGTCTTCCGGTATCGCTTCAGCCGTCTCCTCATTCAGCAGAGCCCAGAACTCGTCCTTGGATCGCTTAGAGCATCCAGTTTGTGGGGCATATGCAAAGAAGTGGTACAGTCGTTGCTCAGTAGCGACGACATTCTTCATTAAACTGTCGTCAAAGCGAATTACGCTGGCAGTCAAATCACGAAACCGCTGACACATGATTACGGCCACACCACTTGTAGTTTTCTGTCCGCCAAAAAGAACGGCTTCTGAGCCGCAGCCAATCTTTGACTTGCGACTCGCCCATCTCATCCCTTGTACGGCACAGAGGTTGATCTCTCAACGCTCTCGTGCTTCTGCTACTCATTGTCAGACGAGCGTCCAGTTAGCGTCCCAATATTCAGCGTCGCAACACGAGCCTTCAGCACGTTGCACGTCTTTCGGACTAACCTGGTTGTCCCCCGATGTCGTCATTGCAACGAGGCGCTCGCATATTTTTCACACTCGTCGGGTGCGCGTCGCCCCAGCGGACGCCGTAGCATTATCTCGAACTTTATGAGGCATCATTAAACATGTGATGTGACACAGGTATTCGTAGGCCGGCGCTCCATGGAGGTCTGCCACCTGCAGTCGGATGTCCGCGATCAGCTCAGCTCGCAAAAGCGAGAACAGTGGCGCCAGTATACCTTGAACCATTTTGCTGGGAACGCGTCCACAGACGTAGTTCGTCCCCCTTAAGGTTGACAGAGACACGCGACGGCCCTGTCTTCGCTCCACTGCACCGCCCTTTTCCTAAGAGATAGTGAACTGCCCATGTTGAGGCTGAATATCAGACCTGTTTTCAGATTTCAGATCCATTCAGGATTCAGATGATAGATTTTGATTGGAGACTCAGATGTTTTCAGATGTGCATTCAGATCAGAAATTCACTTGGTTTCGGATCTGTAACCGTCTGTCTCCCGGTGTCTGGCGTCTTCCCAGCCGGTCCGGTGACAAACTGGTAACTGGTCCGGTGGTAATCATGTTTAGGGAATCAAACAAACCTCAACAGCTTTTGATAGTTTCTGGCCTGATGGCAGTTGTTTCATCCTACCACATATGAGGGAATATCCTAAAAGTGGGGCATCTCATGGAAGAGCAGAAGTTCGCTTTCCCCTTCTTCGGTAGATGGAGTGTTAAGTTTCTCCAGGCTAGTGATAAAGCTAGAGTTCTGCAAGATTTTTCTGGATGATGTCATGCTTGCTTTGTCTCTATTTAAGGCAGTTCAAGAGGCCCTCGACATGGCCCGGGAAGGTCGCACCTGCATCACGATTGCTCATAGACTGTCTTCAATTCAAAACGCCGACTTAATTGTATATATCGAGAATGGCAAAGTACGAGAATCTGGCACACATTCCCAGCTGATGTACCGCCGTGGGCGCTACTACCAACTGATCAAGAAGCAGGACCTTGCGGCATAACGACAGACATCATTTCCTGTTTCCCATGCAAATGGCTGAATCATTCCAAAATTATGTGCATGTGCTTTGTGTTGCTTATTTCATATAAAAACATGAAGAAAAGTCATTTGGTTCCTATTCTGCACATTTTCTCACTTTTATGTTTTGTTTAAGGAACTGTCGTATAATTATGAGTGTTTCAGATAAACCTCAGAAAAACACAACGTTTGAAGCCCAAGTTGTGGGAGATTACTGTGAAAACTGTAATTACCAAGTGAATCACAAGCAAGAAAAAGAAATACCTCGAATTAAGGCTCGTCTCATTTTCTAATGAAGTGGAGTTGCATACTCTAGAAATTCTTGAGATGTGGTAGGGCGTAGCTGCATAGTTTAATTAACGTGGCGGTAGCTTTACTTTTGGTGGGATATTCTCATTTTGACACAATCGTGGTTATTTCTCTGTTGAACACTGAACAGACGATGTTTGTCTCAAACTGAAATATGCCACGAGTAACCCATTCTGTGCCATGTTCAAATAAAACACCCACTCCTCTCAGGTATAAGGTGTGTAAAGACTTGGCAAGGGTGAGAACAAACAGAAGCACAAGCAATAGAAGAAGAGACGTGCCACTGCTATGTGTGGTTTGCCTATTCTGCTTATTTGTTTGTCCAGAAACTCCTTTCCCTGAAGAGCAACTTGGACAGATGGATGGGGAGGGGGGGAGGGGGGGGGGAAGGCCGCGGTAGTAACCTGTGTTGTAGTGCAGTTCAAATAGCACCTAAAATGATGACCAATTATTGCATGCGCCAGGCGCTTCCGTGCTTGGCAACTGTAGGGCTGGCATTGAAGGGGCCAAACTACCACGGGTAGCAGGTTCCCTACGAAATTACTTATTAGAGGTGTTTTGGTGCCATTATGCTGCGGAAGGGAATCTAAAAGCCCCCGGCATGCGATGAACACATCATGGGTACCATTGGTGTAGCAGTATGTGCAGACTCGTTGATGCAAATCTTTTGTTTTGCCGGGGAGAGCTACATCTTTGAAGGAAATCTTACATGCCTATCTCTGGTCTGCAAAATGCCGAGAAAAACACTGGGAAGGCAGAGCTCTGCGGCAGAGGGAATCTAAAAAGCTCATGACGCCCGTATGTGATGAGTATACCGGGGCCAACAATGGTCGGTGTCATGGTACCCTCCCACGGTACAGACGTGGGTTCAACTATCGGTTGATGCAGATCTTTCGCCTCTGCGAATCAGGGCTATCTCCTCTATCTCTGGTTGCAAGTTGTCAATAAAAGTGCTGGAAAGGCCGAGCTGTGTGGCAGAGGGGAATCACAAAGGCTCATGACGACCGCATGCGATGCGTATATCGTGGGCACCAATGGTGTAGCGTGATCGCTGTACCTCCCAAGCTGCAGACCCAGGCTCAACTCTCTGTTGTTGGTTTTTGTCATTGTGGATGCGGGCTGTTCAAAGTGAACTCTATCACGAAGGCTATTGCGGCTGTCAAGCCGTGGGATCGGAACAATTGTAAAAGGCCACGAAGGTTGCACGACACCATGGATCTCGGGTTTCAGCAGTCCCTATGGGGATCCAGAAATAGGTCCTTCATAGGGACTGCTGAGACACGCGAGCTAGGGTGTCGCGTCTAGGTGAGCTCGCCGAATCCGACGCGAAACTAGCTTCGCTGTTTAATCGAGTTTGATTTTTTTCGGCTAGACTAAAGGCAGCGCCCGCGTTCATTTGTTGTTCTCACGCCCTCTTTGGATATCGTAGCTCGCGCTATGAGGATGGCGGCCGCACTAATTTCTCAACTCAAAAATGTGAGAGAATATCGGCGCCCGCTCGTGAAGAGACGGCCACCTCCCCTTCTGGCGACCACTACGCCCAACTTCATTTATAATGGTTGTCTGATAGTGCGATTGTTCCGCTACTATGTCTTCCCACCACGAATGGTGAGAGTGAGAAAATAAGGCAAAACAGCTGATATCAACAAGTGAGTACTCGTGCGGCCGCGCCTTCTCTTCTCCTTGAAGACAGCGCCCGCGACTGTTTTGGCAGGCTGTAGGGCTCAGAATTGTTAGAAAATGTGGCAACTAAAGCATTAGTCGAAAAAAGTAAACAAAAAGCGCCGCAAGAACATAGAATAAGACCCGGTTCGAAAGGATACATCTGGACGAGCTTCACAGGTTTTGGCTGAGCTCTCCGAAACCCGTCGCTGCCTTGTTGCGGCTAATTTCCGTGAGGTCACTACCTAGTTTATCTTATCTAATCTAATTAATCTAATCTATCTACAGTGCAGTTCTCTGCGGACGGTGGGGCGGTCCTAAGGCCACGCTGGCTGGCGGCCCGATATGTGCCTGCTGGTCGAAAGCGGCAATAGACTGCCCCTGCGTCTCTGACACTGACTTTGCGCTCTAATGCGCGCCGCCGCACAGTCTGCCCACTCTCCTGCTCTGGGCTCTGGCCGATCGATAATTGCTCCAGCAGCTGATTTTACGGCACTTAGATTTTTTCTACATTCAGCTAAAAAAAGCTCCAATTTTCGACTGTCGGCTTTAACCCTCAAAGGTGAGTATTTTTACTAAAATTGTATCCACAATTTGCACGAATTTGAAATTCCCTTAGAAAACATTTTTTCTTCTTGATTTTTGCAATTCGTTCAAACTTTTTCTTATCGTCTCCAGTTTTTTTTTATGTTATTGACCGGCTTTTCGAAGTAGAGTCTCAGATGTGATCTCGTTATTATCGAGAACCATCTTTGACTCTGTTTTGAAGCTCGGAGAGCGCACACTTGCTACATAATTTACTCCAACATTACCAAAAAAGCGGTTCACTATTAGACAATGAGACAAGACGCAGATTCGAGGACAGAATCCAAAAGGAAGAGAAACAAAAAATAGCAGCAGAGACTCACAAATTTCAGGAGATTTGGGGAAAGGGGACCATTAAGGCGACTCCGAGCTTCAAAACAGAGTCAAAGATGGTTTTCGATAATAACGAGATCACATCTGAGACATACACTTCGAGAAAGCCGGTCAATGACAAAAAAAAACTGGGGACGATAAGGAAAACTTTGGACGAATTGCAAAAATCAAAAGAAAAAAAGTGTTTCTAGGGGAATTTCAAGCTAAATTCATGCAAATTGTGATACAATTTTAGTAAAAATACTCACCTTTAACGGTTGAAGCCGAAAGTCAGAAATTCGCAGCTTTTTTTTTAGCAGAATATGGCAGGAATTCGGTGGAAATGCGTCGGGAATCAGCTGATGGACAGCGTCAGCCATTATCGAACGGGAGAGTGCAGGACGGAAGAGTGAGTAGAGGGCGCGGTTGGGTGTGTTAGAGCGCAGAGTCAGTGTCAGAGACGGAGGGGCAATGCTGATAATTTCCTGAAATTTCGCGGCTTTCCATCGCCACGCCATCAGCGGAGCCGGCGTGGTCGTAGGGAACGCCCCACCGTCCGGTGAGCACTCCACTGCATGGATATCTGTCTATCAGTGTACGAAACGAACGCTAGAACTTTAGCGATTATCAGTGTCAGCAAGGATTGATAATGGAAAACCAATCGAGGTGTGATTGATACGACAAGCGGAGTCAACTTATCATTGTTGACTCCGCCCTTGCCTGTCGACCGTTTTCGAGTCGCAGGAGTGGGTCCGTGACTATGCATTCGGCGGTAGGTCACCTTATCCTTGACTTTCCAGGCTCCGACGATGACGACAAGGCCGAAACGCAAGCCAAGTGAAGTTGTTGTTAATATCTTGGCTATGGTTTGAACATCTAATCAGAAAGGACCTCACACGATGCCAAGATTCATCGAAAGTCGACCATGGATGCTCATAAATGCTTGGTTTTATTTGTTACTTTCAGAATTTACGGCGCTGTTCGGTTTGGGATGGGGAACATTCCGCTAGCGCTCGTTTCTTTCGCTTGTGCCTTTAACAATCGGATCCCCTTTCGAAGATGAAATAATTCCTGTGATTCAGTGAAATGGTACAAGTGAGTCACTTTGATTGCAAAGATCTGCAGGTCTTCACAAGGTGACCCGTGGAAGTTTGGAGTACCATTTGGTGCCCCTCTCCCACCAAGCCACCTGCGCTAGATTCCCTTTGGTTTTTCTAAACACGACCGTCCTTCCTATTTTTGCTGCGACAACAGAGCAGCGCGGGCGCTCTACGATGTTATATCTATGGTGGCCGGATAGCACGAAGCACTGACTACCTTTTGCAGGTGGTATGACCTACGCCCTCACTCCTACGGAATTTTACTAAGTGCTACCACGTCGCATTATTACGTTCGAATGTCCGAATTTCAATGTCGGTGGCAAGTACTTGCAATTCAGTGATTAGGAGCGTTTCAACCACATGTGCCTCGCACATACGTCGCTCATATTCTGCATATTTGCGAGCTACTCACTACTCTTGATGCGAGCCTATGGTAGATTGCTGATTTTGACTCTCCACTCTTACTTTGACCAAGTAAGCCTATGAGGCTCTATATGTATGCCTATTTCAAAGGTTCTACAGTGATGTAGTGGGAAATGATAACCATCGAAACTGACCGTAGATGCTCCTCGCACTTGTGCGGTTGGACTACGCTCATGACACACCTTTGCGTTGGAGGAATTTTTGCTCATCACCCCCCCCCCTCCGCAACTTTCCCGAATTTATCCTTCAGCACAACCCCCTCATAGTTGCCACCTCACTATGTTTTCTCAAGCTTTTGCCGTCAATCATGTCAGAGTGGGGGGATGGAGCTGGACACCCTCGCTCAACTATCCTATCCTGTTGTATAGAAACGGCTTCGTCTGTCTGCCTCTTTCTCTGCCTGCCTACCTGTCTGTCTGTCTAACCGGGAATTCGGCATCACCTGAAAAGCCAGTCATGGTCCACATCAAGGGTGGCTAGGGCTTGGGCGCAACATACCTGATTGAAGCTATGCTACGCTTACTGTGAGCGTGCCGTGTTCTCGATGTTAGCCAAGAGCCACTCATTCCAAGAATTCGTAATTCGGTTTATGAAGAGCCCGGAGAGCCTCAAAGGCACGGTTCGTGATCGTGTATTGAAGTTGAAAATATGGCGTCAGGGGGTTAGAGTGGTCCGCGATGAATAACCTCGTAAGTTACGCGACAAAAAAATCCTAAGGGAGGGGCGCTATAGCGTAATATAGGTTCAGTGGTTCCTCCTTTTTTCCAGTGACTCCGCCTCCAGACTCCGCCTCCAATGCTCGGCTTTCAGTGAACGAGATTGCAGGACGAAAGACATGAAAATCGTCACCTGTACGATCGTAGAGTTCTTATCGATGAATCAGCTGTGCAGAGGAGGGCGCATGGCAGATAGACTTAATTGTGCAGGTACGAACTGGGATTAAAATGGGGTTGTACCTAGAGCAGATGGCATTTTTTGTGCTTTTTTTCTTCACTGTCGAATCACTTAACCCCTTATCGTCTATGGGGAACCCCTAATCCACTATCTGAGATGGCGAATAATCGCGGGTTATGCCTTCAAAAAGGGTAAAGACAAGAAGAAAATGGATAGCCGCATTAAGTGAAGAATGCCTACATACACACGTTGGGTGGGGCGTACTTCAAGTGGGTGGCGCTTGCTACTGAATTTCAAAAAAAAATCGTAATTCGCTTCTAGATTAGCCTGGAGAGCGGGTATAGTGGAAACGACAGAAAAAAGGACCGGTACAAAGGGTGGACGAAATGAGGGAGGCATACTTGCGCGAGGGGTGGCTCAATTCAAAATTCAACAAATCATTTCCAAACCAGGAGAGCGAAAAAAGTGGGGAAGGAGATGCGTCGGCGGACGGAAAGCATACCTGTAGTGAGCGGAGCTTGACGCGAACTATTATCTCCTCCACGGACTGCTGGACTACTGAGTCTTCTTCTACTAACATCCGGATTCGTGATGATCTAGAAGTTTTGCGTGACAACCCCGAATAATTGGGAAGCAGCCGTACAGCAGGCAAATGGAACTCTAAACTCTCAAATGGCGTCAACGGCGTCAACTCTCAAACATAATGAACCATTCTCAACATTTCAAAGCACCCCTACAATCCGACTGTCTCCTAGAGGTAGTTCTGTCTGTCGTTTCCACTATACCCGCTTTCCGGGCTGATCTAGAAGCGAATTACGATTTTTTGAATTTTTGGAGCAAGCGCCACTCAATCAATGCCACATCTTCTTCCTGTCCTTTCCCCACTTTAACGCTCTTCGGACTCTTCGCGGGCTTCTCTTCTCTCTTTTGGACAATATGATCGCGTGAAGCCCGCCGATCCGTCAGAAATGGTAGCTTTGCTATGGAGCAGACCAGGGCCTCATCGCGCGTGTTAAGCGAGAAAAATCGAAGAATTGTAGGAAATTCTTCATGCCGTCCACGACCCCAGTTCAGGATTAGCCAGGATTCAACCTGCCCAATGCACAACAGCATAAAATTCAGGAGTTGGATCTACTCATTTATAAAGTGTTTTATAAGTGGAAGCTCCCATAAAATATAATCACTAATGGAATAGCAATCAAGATTTCAGTACCGCCATACGTGTTCAAAACATTAAAAAAACGCCAATCCGCTTTTTTTTCGATTTTTCGTTATGAGCGGTTCCTGCTGACTTTTTCTATGGATATCCATGTATGGTTATAATCAGCTCGTCAAGCTGTATCCGAAAGAACGTTCTAATTCTATGACATTCGTCCTTGATGTTGGCGTCATTTGGCGCCACTAGGCGCCAATTCGGTGTCACAACATTCTCGCGAATATTAAAAATCCGCTGAGAAGTTGTCTCTAATGGTGGATTGGCCAAGCAGTAAAGAATATAAATATCATATTCCCTGGAAGTACCTGGCACCCGCGCCAGAAACCTTTAACCGAAAAAAATCAACGAATACTTGTGTACGGGAGCTAATTGACACCTGGCTACGAATTATGACGTCCATTTTGGCGCCCGTGCTGAGGAGCTCAGATCATCTGCTCAGGGTGAGCGTGGTGAGGGAGACCACTTCTTCTACCAGGCTCAGCCTTAGAGCGCTAAATGCGCTGGCATCGAAATATGAATTCCACATTCGTGTTAACGGTTCAGGGCATCAACGAACCCTACGCTAGTTGTCACCGATTTTGGTGAAAAATTGTGTAGTCAAATGGCGTCGGGGCTAAAAATGAATGTCACATTCGTGATCAGGGCAACGGATAACACTCGTGTGCAAGTTTATACAGTTTTTGGTAGTAAAAGTTGTGGTGCCGAATTGGATATAGCGGCTTCAAGCGCGCTAGCGTCAAAAACGAGTGTCATGGAATTTGAGTATACCCTCGGATACAAGCTAGTGAGCTGATTCTAACCGTATAGAGGTGTCCATAGGAAAAGTCAACAGTAATCGCTCTATATGAAAAAACGTGATTTGACGTTTTTTTTTCGTTATTTTTCGAGCAGTTACGGCGAGTACCGTGAACGATGGCAAAGTAGGTGAACCACTCGCACATTCATGACAAATGGAACGACAAGAAACGCGAAGGTCAATGGGTATTAAGAATATCACAGCAGCATCTCTGTCGACGAACTGGTTTGTAAAACGCTACTCCGCCATCCTATTTCCATCACTGTTCAAAGTGTTCCATAGACATTTTGAAGCAAAACTGAAACATAGCAAGAAAATTTCATACGAGTTAATATGTCCATGAAATAAGAATGCATTCGAGCCTCTTCAGCCTCTGATATAAAACCCAAGTTTTTGTTCTTTAGATGAAAAAAAAAGGTTCTCAACTGCCACAAGAAAGCGATTCCTTTTTCAACGCCGCATCAGAGGAGACTTTGTTCGCAGTTCTGAACATAATAGCCAGGCCACAAGAGTTTGTTTCAACATATTCTATGAGATTCATTGCTGCTGTAATAGTAAAGTGGGTGTCGTCTTCAAAGCTCATCTCATGAAGAAGACGCGTGTTCTCTTGGAGCTGAGTTTCGTTTCTTCACGAAGAGGAGATTCGACACTACTCGACCACCAATACTACGCAGTCGCAAAAAAGATTCCGCGGAAACAGTTGCCATACTATTGTTCAGCGTCGTGATTGTTAACACGACATTCGTTGTCGGCACCGCCGCAATTTGGGGTGAGTAGGCGTTAAATCAGAAATCATTCCACTTATGCCAAAACTAGTATAAGCTCGTGTACCAGGCAGGTACTGGACATCCTCATAGCACTGGTTTGCCGGCGCCATCTGGAACCAAAATGGGGTTGGCGCAGACTTGGAGTCATTACGAGTCAGCTTGACTCTCCTCGCCCTTGATTCTGAATCAGCGCATTTGCCGGCTATGGCTTTTGGTGGAAATGGTGGTAGCGCCAAAGTGTATACATATTCCTAATCAGAGCGTCAATCAATCTACAAAACTGCGAGGATCTGCAAGAAATTGAAATTCCGGGGGTGGCCGTATTGAATAGTGAACCAGTTTTCGTCGCAATCCTACTTGAATCCACTAGCTTTGTATTAGGTTGGAAGGAAAGTTCCGTCGATGTTTTTTGAAAAGCCTACTCTTCTCAGTTCTTGATGCTCGAATATGGCGTAATATGCTATGCTTGTAGAACATTCTAGGAGCTTTCTTGCAAGAGTTGTGTGAGGGCGCCTGCACATTATTTGGTCTAATTACGGTGTCAGTTTCACAGGAGCATCTTCGGGTCAACATGTTCTAGGCCCCACCCCTCAGTGGCCCCGCTGTACTGGCGCAGCGGCAGCTGTCAGCAACATCAGCAGTGCAATGGCGGAGTACACCACTACCATCATGACCGTCCACCTTTGATTCACTCGCGTCGTGAAAGGAGACACGATCCTTTGTTGGGGCGGCCCCACGGAAAAGGAAGAATTCACCATTTACATCCTCTTCATTACGGACTGTCGGGGCGTATCGGCGGAGTGCGCACACTGTTTGAAGCTGTTCTCAGCCTTTTCTTTGAAGCGCGTATGCGACAAAAAGTGGTAAAAACGAGTAATACGACAGGATTATATAATGCTGTTATGTCATTTGATCGCTTCAACAACTGGTGCAGAAAGACTTTGGAACCGCGGAAAACGCAGGCATTGACCCGCCCCGACAGTCCGTAATGATGAGGAGTATAAGCAGTCAAGGAGGATCCGGAAGCTACCACCCGCATTTTCGCACAAACTCGGGTGTAGCTAACTGCCGTAACTGACAGCTGTCAACCGCCTGTCGCCCTTGACTACCGAAAAGTACTGGCTTAATGGATAACTTATGCGTTGACCATGGGTAAGTCTATATGGCTTTATTGACGAGACGGGGTGGTTGCGTTGTGGTTGTGGTAGAATACAGTATAGCAGAGACGGGGTGGTCTCTAGGTAGTCCGAGACGGGGTGGTCTCGGTGGTGGACGTGGTAGAATGCTCACTTTATCTAGGCGTGCCTCTCAATTCAGGTGCGGTCACGCTTCAAGTTCTAACCGTTTATCTACGAGTCATAATCACATAACTCAATGTTCCCTACGGGTTATACACATCAATCAGGCAGTTATAAAAGGGTGCACCGGCAGGTTCTGGTGGCAATCCAGAACACTCCACAGGGCAAAAAAAAGGGAAATGAAATCCTCAGGCGAGGAAATAGTTAAGAAGCAGTTACAAACAGTTAGTAATTTAAGCTGAGTAAGCACCTGCAAAATGTGTCGTAGGGAATTATAACAGCAAATCAATATATGATGAGTAGTGTCACAGTCTTCGTTTGACTTCTGGTCACTGCTTGGTTGACTTATGTAGCGCAGCTTCAGTGGCAGTAACGCAGGTACAATCCTCATCATTGCGGACCGGTGGGGCGTGCCAGCCACGTGCCAGCCAGAAGGAGTGCGCACACTGTTGAAGCCGTTCTCAGCCTTTTTTGTTGCAACGCGTATGCGACAAAAAGTGATAGGAAACGAGTGATACGAAGGATATAATGCAGTAATGCACTTGCCCGCTTCAAAAACTGGTGCAGAAAGATTTTGCCAAACGGCACCAAAGCAGCCGCACTGCTACGCCCCACCGGTCCGCAATGATGAGGGCTGTATGACGAGTTGGTAGTGAATAAAGGTATAAGAATGATACAAATCACACACTTTTGTTAGGATCAAGCTTTTTTTTCAAAATATATATTTTTCTGATATATTGCTAGCACAATAACAGAATGCAGCATAAAGGATTTTTTTATCTTTTCGGAGGCAGTCGTTCATTCACAGTGAATGGTGAATAACGCAAATTTCTTATCATATATTTGTAAACGAAAAGCAAACTATTATCCCCTGCTGAACAGTGCTTCATGCACCGACGCAGATTTTGTTCCCTTGTTTTGCCTATTTCGTGTTGAACTTTTACATGATAGGGCTTGGTGACGTTACCCCAAGTCGGGCACCTTTTCGTTTGGACTTATAGGTTCGGTTGTCTAGTATCCCAAGCTCATGCAGCTTCTCAGTGGGATGCGGCTCCAAGCGGAGGCAATTATCCTTGCCATTTTCATCTTGCTTATTGCTGCTCGCGCAATGAGTCATCTTTTAGTAATTTTTTGTTTTGACATTATATGTGTTCTCAACACCAACAAGGGTGTCTTCTGCGGAGCGCGGTTCTTTGTCCTCGGTGTGGGAGAGGACAGTTACTGGGTTGCCTGTTGAGACTCTTAGGAGGGACCATTACTCCCGCATTTTCTGGTTGGGGAATGCTCAGATTTTCTGGCACTTTCTTAACTTCGACAGGCAATTTATCGCTTTCTGAAGTCACCGAATTTTGGATGATTAAGGCCAAGGTCAGACTTGGTTTTGCCGGCGCGAGTCCCTCTCTACACATTTCCGTAAAAAATAGTTCCCCACTGCTACACTTTTGAGACCTAGGACGCTGAACAAGGTAGGGTTAAGGAATCTTAGCCCTAGGTGGGTGGTGTTCTTATTGCGAACTGTATTTCCACAATTTCAAATCCGACCTCACAGATTGCTGTGGACGATTCTTGGACGATTCTTCCAGAGAACTGGTGCATTTCGACTCCTTGTCAAGCTAAGCTCCTCAACTTCGCCTATGAACTCTTTACGTTCTCCCCGTGTTTATAATGTTAGAAATATTCTTTTTAAGAAGTTGACCTTTTTAGTGTGCTCTTCGCTCGCGCTTCTAATATGAACTAGGTAAAAGTTAAACGACTTAAGGTTTGCAAATAGCTTATCTAGCCTTTCTTCGTGGTTGGTCTTCTGGATATGATATACTTTGGCTATATGCCTCATAGCTCTTTAGGCTTCTATTACCCTTTTCAGAGGACCTAGTAATCCCCTTTTCCATAAAATAGAGGGACATCTGTGCTTTTTATAAAGCTCTCTTATAGTATCGTAGAGCCTGTATTCGTTCTCACTTAGTCATAAAATAGTCTTGCTAGCCGGGGTGGGCTATTATAAGAAACTGAATAGAGGAAATGTAATGAACTAAAAGCTGCAAATAGAAAAGTGATAAAGTTTAGATGGAACTTTCAATGATACCTGCACGGGATTCTTCCCGGCCGTTTGCGAAATGTGTAGGTCTATACGGCTTTGTTGACGAGACGAGGTGGTCTCGTTGTGGTTGCGGTAGAATACAATATAGTAGAGACGGGATGTTCTCTAGGTAGTCCGAGACGGGGTGGTCTCGGTGGTGGACGTGGTAGAATGCTCAGTTATCTAGGTGTGCCTCTCAATTCAGGCGAGCTCACGCTTCAAGTGTCTACGTTTACCTTTACGGGTCATAATCACATAACTCAATGTTCCCTACGGGTTATTATCAACCATGCAGTCATAAAAGGGTGCCCCGGCAGGTTCTGGTGGCAATCCAAAACAGATGGCTCACCTGGGTATCCCCTTGGTCAGTCTCCCCTAGTCCGCCCTCGTCAGAAAGTGTTTCTGGGAGACTGCTTAGTGCAGATGATAGATGGGCAGTCTGTGATTCCAACCCACGCAGTAGCGTGTGTCTCTCTCAAGGAGAAGTCCCATTCTAGCAATCCAGACCGAGGAGGTTCTCCTGTGCTGCTCCCGGGACCTGCGGGGGATGCTGCAGAACGAGCTGCCGTGTAAGAACACACGATCACCGCTACCATTGCTGTCGCTCAGCTCCTGAAATCGGTGGAAGTTGTTGCAGAAAAATGACCTAGATCAGCTTCGGGGCACCTGTTCGTAGTACGCGAGACCCCATATCTGCTATGTTACATCTACCAAATAATTAGGAAGGCTGGTAGACTAATCTCAGCTTATCATATTCTTCTGATGTAGTTCCCTTCCCTCCTGAAGGCTTTCTTAGCCAAGAAATTTCAGCGATTTTCATGACATCAGTCGAGAGGCCGCTGACTTACTCTACTCGCAGCCTCCTCAGCTCTCGGAGGAGGGAGATGCTTACCTGTCCACTAGGTAGAGCACTGTAGTGGCTAACTATGACGAGCACATTGTAGACTAACTCACAGTGTGTGTTGAGTTAGAAAATAAAAATAAAAAAGTCACAACAGTGACAAGACTTCCCTTCCAACCCACATAATTTGTAGCATCGCAATCAGTCGGAAGCGTTGTGACGAGCAAGGGATGGAACCGCTCTAGCTGCCCAGCTGTACCAAGGTGGTGATTGGCTAGTGGCCGATTTAGGAAGAAAAAAAATCAATGCTCGCAAAGCCGCAGGTATGGTCAATCGATCTTTGTGAATAGACTCGATTGAAATCAGAGTTTCATGAGGTTTTTCTGGAATCTTCCTTACCGTGGAAATATCGCTATGGTCGTGGTGATAAACATGACAAGCCAGAAATCCAGAGTCATCATTGCCTCGTTAGGTATTTGCACAGGTGCATCGAAAAGCCATTCTATCATGAAAAAATAAAGAAATCCTTCAAGAAAAGTCCTTGGAACGACCCTCCTTGCGTGCATGTCCACTAGGTGAATGTGCACGCTGAATTCAATGAATTTACTCCTCATAGATACAGACTTCAGAAACAAAAGATGTCGTTAAGAAAAACTAACGAGGTTGGACTGCGAAGCCGTATGAAATGAAGAATCCAAAATGGAGGCATATGAAGAAAACGAATACGGCTGCCAGCTGAGCAGTCTAAAGTGGAACCTCATTAACATCAAGTCTGGCATAGACCATCAGCTCACAGTATCTCCCGTGCATGACTGGTCACAAAGAGAAAATTGAAAAGAAAAATATTTTTTCTCCAGGCTTTCATCACTTCTGCTGTTTCAATCACCACTGCTGTGGAAATTGCTATACTATGCATTATCAGGCTTTTGGTATGGCACAACTTTCTTCTTTTCGTTGGTACATAAGGGGCTTCGACGGTACCACTTTCATCTCGAAGATTCCCGACCAAAGCTCTCACAAGGGAGACCATTCAAGTCAAGGCGCACTATTCAGAAAGGTTTGTCGCATGTTGCAGTGCTCTATACAGGTGTCACCGAGAGTGGTTTAATTTTTGCTTTGCATTTATGGGATGCCAAAAAGGAGTGGAAAAGTTCGACAGAAATGGCAAATTCAACCTTCCTGGGCTTTGTTCTAACTATAGCTTCGAGCATGAATGGTTTCTGAAGTGTTCGTCAAATATGCATGAAAAGAGAGCAGGATAAGGTCAAGAATAAACCACCTTAGTTGGCACGGTTGTATCAAAGCTTTTCAGTGATTCACACAACTTCTACATGATATACGGATGATGGAGTGGACAGCGCTTACACCACAACAGGGCTTCCCAAACCGCGAAAAGTTTGCGTATCGTATCCCACTGGGACAAAGTTTTGCATTTGAATTTCCGTATTCTTGTGTTTATGTGCACGTGACGATGTATCAACCCCGATATATGCAATTCAAGGGCACATTATATACAATAATAGTTGACGAGCCGGCTCTACTCAACTGCTGCGCTCTTGAAAAATTATTGAGGAACCTTGTGCTGGAAGCAGGGTCCGGGGTTTATGCGATGCACTGTTCACGACAGCAACACATACAGTCCTCATCATTGCGGGCCGGTGGGGCGTGTCAGCCAGAAGGAGTGCGCACACTGTTGAAGCCGTTCTCCGCCTTTTTGTTGCAACTCGTATGCGACAAAAAGTGGTAGAAAACGAGTAATACGAAATATATTATACAGTAATGCACTTGTTCGCTTCAAAAACTGGTGCAGAACGACTTTGCCAAACCGCACCAAATGCAGCCGCACTGCCAGCCCCACCGGTCCGCAATGATGAGGACTGTATGTTTGACCATGGGCAACTGTAGCCGATTTGGTGCAGGAGATTTCTCAAACCGAAGTCGTTGTCAACCTGCACGCATGAGCTGTTTAGCGCCATGCTGGCGCGAAATGGCCTTGTCGTCAAAATGAGTGTCAGGGCCGTGATTAGGGCCCCCACTTACCTCTCTATACGAACGTTAAGCGGAAAATGGAGATTTTTGGTGACAATTAACCGACCATTTGATTGGGGTAGGATGCTGCAGGAAAGTTCCTCTTCAGCGTTTGTCCCGCTCTGTGGTGGGGTCCGCTTAGGATGGGATGCTGCAAGTTTAACGCCACTTCACTACGTGCCGAGTAAGGTACTTTTTACCTCATTCTGTGCTCTTCTGCACGCATAGTTCACGAGCTTCTCATTAGCTATGCACATTCAACATTATTTCTAGAAAACAGGCTAGCAGAGTTGCTCAAAATAACTTTTCCTTGACAGGCTTTTCAATCCAGCGTTTAGGCCCAGATTGATAGGCCAGCCGATGAAGAAATCCGTCGCACAATTATGACAAGTAGCAAAAGTATCGGTGTTGATGCTAGGACGTCACTCGGAAGTGGTGCGCAGAGCCATCGCTCGAGTTCTATGGTCAGTATGCAGTCGTTCGGAGAATTTTGAGAAAATTCCGCTCTCCCAGTCCGAAGCTGAGTAATGAGCGAACGCTGAAACGCAAGACCGTGTATCAAACACTATGAGGAAAAAAATGTTTGTGTATCAATTATGCGCTGTGTGGCGTTATTCTTCATCGTTGGTAAGAGTCGACATTAGCTAAAATATGTACGAGCGCCACGACCAACAACGCCTTTTTCTTCACCGTACTAGCTGCTCTACCAGCCAATTCGGGAATGAGGCGCTGTCACCGATGCTGAATGAGATGCCCTCCAAAATCACCTATAATAGGGGCTCGATGTGATGGAATTTTGATTTGCTGTTCCCCACTTTTTCGGCACTCACTTGATTCCGACTCTCACGCGAAATAATCCATCCCAAACATTATGTGGAATGGGAAGGGAGTGGTTGTTATGGTGGATATTGATTCTTATTTCTTAATGTCGTTAGTAAGTGTTGACTAATCTGGACCTTCTCAAAATGACTGACTGGAACTTCTCAAAATTTTCCGGACAACCCAGTAGTTCGAATGTTGACCCTGAACGTAGGGTCGCTTATCGGAGTCTCGAGAGACTGCCGACCTCATGAGACTCAGGAACGTCCAAGTCCTATGCCTTCAGAAAACGGGATGGAAGACAGCAAGGCCCACGAGATGCAGAGGGAGTCAAAACCTTCGACAGTGAAGGAGATACCAAACGTAATGGTTTAGTAATAGCCGTAGCAAGATCCCTAAATGACTACGTTACCATACGATCGTTGGAGTGAGAATAGTCACCAAGGAGGGTACTGGAAAATAGTGACCGTGTATGAGCCGCAAACCAGTTACTCTGAGCAGCAGAGGGATTAGTTCCACCTCATCATGGACGAGACCATAAGATCGATTCCAGAAGGTGACTATCTCATCATAGCTGGTGATCTGCATGGTCATGTGGGTACAGGGTACACCATGATGTGTTAGATGGCGGTGTCAATACGATCCTATCCTTCCGGCTCTAATTGTTTGCTCTGACGAAATTAGAATACTCCAAGCGCTCGCGGCCGCTTTATGACTCCTTGGCAAATTAGCGGTTGAGCAGATCAGAGCCGGAAGGAAATCGCGGGACTCTTTCTGTGGGTGATAGTTCTTTTAGATTTGCGACTTTTCAAGAACGGCAGGCTGCATGTTGAAGCAACGTCTCAACTGCTGCGTCTTCTACCTACTCGCAACCTGAATCTTCCCTCGTTTGTGAAATATTTCGAATAGGTTTAGGACGCATTAGTGGTAAGACGTGAGCGGGTGTTTTGGCTTCAGTAGGAAATAACTTCTCCAAGTGGCAATCTTTCGGACAACCAAAAACGAACGCCCAACACTCCCCCTTTCCAAGAAGCTCTACAGTCTTCCTGAGAACCCGCTAGTATAGAAGACATTTTAGATGGGTCACCCTTGGGCGACATTCTGCACGACTCTAACATGCCTCTGAAAAACATATTCTTGTTGGAACAGGTGGAAGTAGAGCTCGGCTATCCTCCATCGATTTGGTTAGAGTGTGCGCCGGGAATCACGCTTCTATGCAGAGGTGGTGGGAAGATATAACTTCTGATTTCAGGTGATCGTTTCCATGCAAGGAAATGATTGCTCGGTTTGTGGAAAGGGTGGTACTCACGAATCCGTTTAAGAAGTACTATTTTGTTATCTACGATACTACGATACTGTACTTACGAGTTCATGCTAACTACTATTGCTAACGGTTTTGATATTTTGTAGTCTTCATTACACCCGGGTCCTCTGCAGCTTTCCGACCGCTGCACCAAACTTAGCGATGACATTTTTGTGCTGTTTGTTGCTCACCGACCCTGCGTTTACGACTCCGCTCCCACACCCCAGTAGCCAAGTACGACCTCAAGATGAGTTTCGCACAACACGCTCTACTCTGTGCGAGAAGTGACAGGAGGGGTCTGAGAAGGGTGCACCGAGGCCGACTTAGCAATCTGCAGCACTTTGTTCAAGAAAAGAAAGACTCAGAAGCTATTCTACAACAGTGGAGGGGAATAAACGGAAATCGACTATGTACTGATGGAAATCGTCTCTCAAAACCGTAAAGGATATCAAGGTACTGCCTGGGGAAGAGTCGGGCTCTCAGAAGAGGCCTTCCTTGGCCACAGACCTTCTCAGAGAACGAGGGTAAGAATCGAGCGAAGAATCGGTGATGTAAAATGCACAGAGAGAGGAAAGATAGCCTCCGTCGAAGAATACTGGCAGAGTTACCACACCCACATGGGCCAGTTCGAGATCTGAGCCAGAACAGCAGAGGTCATTCTACAGTGTGAAAGTCCTGGAGAGACGCGAGGTGAGACCAGAGGAAGCAAGACAGTGTGATTCTGGAACGAGGAAGCAAGGAGCTTTGTTAAGCAGAAGAAGGAGGTATACAAGCGCTGGCAAAAGACAGAGATGAAAAGTTCGACTCTCCATGAATCTCGACATTGTACTATTAGGTTGGCTAATAAGTAATGGCCGTTTTTTTCAATTGAAAAATTTGTTCGAAAAGTGAAACCGTTTTGCAAGCAAGTCTATAACCATCTGATAGAAAACTTCGCGTATACAAGAATATCAAAAAAGCCTCGGTTGAGGATACAGTTTTTTGCTGATTTTTTAGTCGTGAAGTGAAGTGAAGCGGCGAAAACTAAGCATCTCACAAACTGCCTTTTTACGCTACTCCGAAGTCCCTAAAATCGCTTAAGCTGCTCCATACATTCGGAAAAAAGATTGAGCGGAAGTCTCAGGAAGGCGAATCTTCAATAGGACGCTTTGTAATCTAATATTCAAGAATTCAAACGTTGGCAAACCTTTCAGCGCTTGCCAATATTGGCGCAAGGCTCACGTCTGGGTTCCACCTGAAATTTCATTGCTAATACCCTTGAATTAATTGATTGAATTTGATATTCTAATACTACTAGAAGCTTGCCTATTAAACGATATTAAGCTTGCTTTGCCAAAACTTTTCACTTTTGAAACAAAATTTCTTCAATTGAAAAAAACGCCGTTACTGTATATTTACTGTAATCGCCGTTTTTTTCAATTGAAAAAATTTGTTTCAAAAGTGAAAAGTTTTGCAAGCAAGCTTAACATGTCGTTTAATACGCAAACTTCTCGTAGTATTAGAATATCAAATTCAGATCCAATTAATTCAACTATTAGCATAAAATTTTCAAATAGAGGCAGTTGTCGAAGATGCTAATTTTCGCCGACTTCACTTCCAACTTCAACGACTAAAAAATTCATAAAAACTATATCCTCAACCAAAGCTTTTTTGATATTCTTATACCACGAGAAGTTTCCTATCAGATGATATATAACTTGCACGCAAAACGTTTCACTTTTCGAACAAATTTTTCAATTGAAAAAAACGGCCATTACTTATTAGCCAACCTAATAGATAATTGTTTCTTCTTGCTGAACCGCACTCGAGGTTTTCGAAAACCTTCATTAGGTGGCTGACCTTTCGGTGGAATCACTTTCTTCCGAGCCTGAAAGGGTGGAAATCAATTCATGAACTATGCGACCCCATCCTAGCCACCACGTAACTAATCACCTCCCCCACAAATCCTATTCGCAGACTCAGCGTGGCGTAAGGGGAACGGTTTGAATTGTTCCAGACCGTACCAATGCGGAGGGTGCCAGTCAGAGCCTGGCGAGCTACGCGTGGTCAAATTTCTTCACGCCAAAAACAATAATTATGAGGCTTATACCATGAACCTAAGGGAACCACCGACAGGGCGACGTCGGCTGGAACCGCCTGGTGAGACTGCAAGAATCGCAGGGCCATCGGAGATTTGAGTCGCCCAGGACTGGGGTGACGGTCTGTCTTTCAATGCACGTACATCGGAAGCTCACATCGAAGACCTGGTGTTGCAAGCCAGGAAGATCAAGTGCGACGTCATAGGACTGACCGAGACGAGCAGGCATCGCCCCCTACACCCCGTATACGAGACTGAACTGGGGAAGAACTGTTCCTTGGAACATGCCACAGCAGAGGCGTTGGCGGTGTGGGCGTCCTCGTCAACACGCACTTAGCCATGAACATCGATTCGCACGAACGTCTGGCGATCGGACGTTCGCGATTTAGAAGATGTGGTTCAACTCATGCTTTGACAGTCTTCGTCGCCTACGCACCAACATGGATCTACAACGAGGATGAGCTCGAAGCGCTCTATATGGAATTGGAGAAGTTCTACAAGGAAGATCATACCTTCTTTAAGGTCATCGTCGGCGATTTCAACGCCAAGATCGGACCAAGAAGAACGGCTGAAGAACTTCACATCGAAACTCACGAAACGGAGTGGAATGAGCAGGGTGAAAGGTTGTCCTGAGTTCATCACAATTCCATAATGAGATCGACCACATCATCTCCAATCTAAGGTTTTGCCTGACCGATGTCACTGTCGCTCCTAAGTTCTACACGGGATCCGACCACCGTATCCTTCGCGCAAGATTCCGCTTCTCGATGCGAGGAGAGAGAGCCGCAAAGTTCAATAAGCGAAGCCCCAAGACCGTCATCAACTGGGATCACTTCACTTCTCTCGCTGGGCTTTAGGAGGATTCCTTCATCGACAGCATCGACGAGGAATAGGAACGGCTTGTCGCACACCTTCACCTGCACCAAGAAGATACTCCAGGATTACCAAGAACTCTATCTCTGGGAACCCTCGAGCTGATTCGCCAACGTGGAGCCGCACGAGCCGCAGGAAATTACCAGCTGACGTCTGAGCTTGCGAAGCTGCAGAGAAGCGATGAAGGAAGACCTCATGGAGAGAAGAGCAGCTGTACTGGTGGAAGCCGCAGAGGCGGGGAAGAGCACCCGCAACACCCGTCGCGACTTCACCAACTGCAAGACCAGGGTTACTGCCCTCCGACGTTCGGGCGAAACAATCACAGCATCTGGAAGGGCAATGAAGAAGGTCATTCACGACTTCTGCTTTGATCTCTTTGACAGCCACGTCCACATGCCATCATACCACTTGGAGCAGGATGGATACGTCGTTCCTGCAGTTCTCCATTCTGAAGTCCGACACGTCATCTCGTCGGTGAATAATCGTTCGGCACCCACTCCCGACAAGATCAAATCCGGAAATATGAAGAATCTTCGCCAGTTCTTGACAAAAGTCTGGCTGGACTCTCTTTGACAGGGGCTACCTGATGAAATGCAAGGTACCTACCTCGTGGAAAACCAGCAAGAGTAGGTTGCTGTACAAGAAGGAGACCTGTACGACATTGGCAATTATCGCCCAATCTGCCTACTGTCCGTAGTCTACAACTCTTCACACGAGTCATCCTGAACAGGACTAGACGAAGAACAGCCACGCGGGCAAGCAGGTTTTCGAAGAGGATTCAGCAAGATCGATCACATTAACACGGTCACGGAGTCCACTGAAGTGTGGCGAGAGTACAAGATGCCGTTAGTCTCACGTTCATCGACTTGAAGAAAGCCTTCGACTTCGTTGAGACAGAAGCGGTTATCGAAGCCCTGGGCAACCAGGGTATTCCTACTCAGTACATCAGGATACTTCGTGAGCTCTACAGCAACTTCACGACTAAGATCTCACCATTCTAAGGAGATCATCATCGATGTGAAGAGAGGGGTCCTACAGGGCGACACCATCTCGCCCAAGCTTTTCAGCGCCTCTCTCGAGAACGACATGCGTCAGCTGGAATTGGGAGACATGGGAGCGAATATCGACGGTCGGCAACTACACCATCTCCGCTTTGTTGACGACATCGTTTTGATAACGCCAAATATCGAGCAAGCGGAATGAATGCTGGCTGATTTCGATTGCGCGTGTGAAAAAGTCGGTCTACGACTGAATCTGACGAAGACGATGTTTATGAGAAACGGATTGGTTTCTGATGCCCCATTCACGCTCAACGGAACGACCATCTCTGAATGCTCTAGCTATGTGTACAGGTCGTGAAATCAATATGATGAATGACTTAGCTCCAGAGCTGAGAATGAGGAAGCGAGCGGCTTGGGGAGTCCTCAAGAATATCGAGGGAGTAGCGAAGAAGACGAAAAACACCAAGTCCGCGTCCACCTCTTCGATTCCGCGGTCCTTCCTGCCTTGACATAGCCTCAGAGACTTATACTCTACCAGCAGGATGAGCATGCGGCGTATTCAACGCGCCATCAAAAAGGCGTTGCTCGGAGTTTCCCGCTACACGCAAGTGAGAGAGGGGATACGGAGCTATCACCCTATCCTAGCCATCACGTAACTAATCAGGGGAGAAAATTACCGAACCTGCCAGAATCAGGACAGCTACGAGTAGCACAGTCCAGGGAGCTTTCGAACCGATCGCATTCAGGTTCCCATGGGGAACGCTAGCCTCATATACGGGGCCGGTTCATTTGGATTCCTAGCCTGGACCAAAAATACCACGAGAGTGCGTGCGGCAGTTTCAACTTCTTGCTCCAGGACCCCACCGTGACCCCGAAGTCGACCCCGCAATGCACATTCAGCCTGTCGCAACCCAGTGCAGTTGACAAACGTGACTTAATTTTTCCGCCAAGGTGTCCTTTGATCCACACATGAGGCAGCCACACCTATGCACACGTTGCCGCATGTTTGGCAGATGATCTTGTGGACCATCCCCGCAACAGCGCCGTCTCCCTCCTTACCGTTCCGGCATACTACGCAGTCCGAGGTTCCACATGTGCGATCGTAAAGACGGGGGAACAACGGCTGGCACTTACACTGATCATTGCTTTTAGGGCCATGATAGAAACGCCAGTATTAGAACGACTCCCCTTGCTTTATTGTAGACACATCGACGACTGCTTCATAATCTGCTCTTCCCAGTGCGGAATCGACAATGTTTTGCACTGATGAACGAGCAGTCCGAACACATCAAGTCAGGTGCGAGAAGCTCTGTGACAACTGGCTTCCGTTCCTTAACGTCCAGGTCAGGTCTGATAAGGGCGCTTACCTCACAAAGTGGTACAGGAAGCCCACCACCAAAAATACCATTGTCCACTCACAGCTCATCCGCTCCAAACTAAGCGAACAGTCGTCAGGAACATGTTCCTGACGACGGCAACTTTTGGACGAGTGAAGAGTAGAGAAAGGATTCTTGGGAATGGCACGCGAAATTGCTGGGCCTAGCGGTCATAACTGTTCGTCACCTATGGCAATTAAGAAGACCGGGGGTGATCTTCTTACGAGGAAAACTCCTTTCGTTGAACCCTTTATCTCCGATTAGGATAACACTTTCATAAGGGAGTGTCTGAGGAGATCGGGTCTAGAAACCGTCTTTACGATCGCACATGTGGAACCCCGGACTGCGTAGTCTGCCTGAACCGCAGGGAGGGAGACTGCGCGGTTGCGAGTGTGGTCTACAAGATCACCTGCCAAACGTGCGGCAACGAGTATATAGGTGAGACGGCGTGGCCGCTTCACGTACAAATCAAAGGACACCTTGACGGAAAAGTACGTCACGGCTGGTCGACTGCCCTCGGTTGCTACAGGGTAATGTGCACTGCGGGGTCGACTTCGGAGTCACGGTTGTCCTAGAGCAAGATATTCTAGCTGCCGCACGCAAAACCCTTGAGGCATCTTATATCCAGGTCAGGGATCCAAACATTGAAGCGGAGGGGAGAAAGTCTGTCAATTATGTGGGATTTACCCCCGTATATAAGGCCAGCGTTCCTCACAAAAACCTGAATGCGATCGGTTCGAAAGCTCCATGGACTGTGCTATTCGTAGCTGACCAAGCGGATATGGCAGATTTCTCTCCTGATTGGTGATGGCTAGGATGCGGTTGAAGGCCTCTGTGAGGGAGAAAGCATTCGATCGTATAGTTCATCCCACCTCCTATTTCTACCCTTTCATTCTCCGAAGAATTTGATCCCACCAAAAACGCCA